>JACEVL010000496.1:675000-692500 GCA_020284085.1 Aporrectodea caliginosa | reverse complement strand
ATATAAACAAGCAAAAACATCCGTCACTCCGACAGTCTGTTTACCAGCATACCATGCAGCTTACGGACCACAGCACTATGTACAGCGCCGAAAAACCACTGCAAATAATTATACTTAAATTAGTACTCCTAAATTAAATTAGTTCGTAAACAAGCGGAAACATTGACGTCATCAACGAATATTTACGATTATTTACGAATATTAAAAATGACCTAATATTCACGAATATTTACGAATATTAAAGTCTGAAGTCACGAATTCTCGTTCTATGATGATGACGACAAAGATGGCGACAGCGGTAACAGTTATTATGATGATGATGAAGACGACAGAAATGATATGATGCTAATACTGCAGTTGTTATTAAGTACAACAACGATGACAACAACGACGTTCACGACGACAGTTACGTATTGTTCCAATAATAATTAATTTACTGTAGACGTTGCGCTACACAAATTCCTTTTTCTTGCGCCGTGCGCCAGGTGCCTTCCAGACACAGACAGCGACTATGTCGAGCTGTCTAACTTTGATGTCAACGTCCATGACCCTAAGGTGACCCAGATCTGTGGCCCGAAGAGCGACCACTATTGGCGGCCACCGATTGTCTCCGATGGCAGCTTCTATCGGGTGACGTTCCGCTCCAACGACGTTCACGATGCCACAGGGTTCGAGGCATTCTACCAGTTCAAAAGAAACGAAGGTACGTAGGCCTAATCGTTATCGTATTCCTACCCTTAATCGTACCCAGTGCGCATTTGTGAAGGGAAACTCCTCAGTAGGTAAACGAGCATATGGTGGTAGTGGTGGTGGTTGTGGTGGTGGTGGTGGTGGTGGTTGTGGTGGTGGTGGTTGTGGCGATGGTGGTGGTGGTTGTAGTGGTGGTGGTAGCGATAGAAGTTACTGATTACAATTACTTAAGCTACATTTGGAAAGCCGAAGGAGTGGCACAGAGAGACAGAGACAGAGACAGATAGACAAACAAACAGACGACAGAAACAGACAGAGACAGACGGGGCCAGAGGCAGAGAGAAAGAGTGGCATAGAGAAAGAGACACAGAGAGAGAAAAAGAGAGAGAGAAAAGAGAGAGAGACAGTGAGAGACAGTGAGAGACAGACAGACAGAGACAGACAGACACACAGACAGACAGACAGACAGAGAGAGAAGAGGCAGAGCAGCTACTAAGATTAATTTCTTTCTTTCTTTTCTTTCACAGATAAGTACATAGCAGGGAAACGTGTTCGAGGTTCGTTATCACCGTCAACCTTCAACTGGTGGACAATCGCTCTTCGTCTCACCACAACATTTACACTAACGACAATATCACTCGAATCCATTTATTTATTATAGCGAAAGTGCTTTAAAAATAATTAGTAAATGGTTAATTAAATAAAAGAAATCAGCACTGAAACAAAACGAAGGTTGTATATATAACAAGAAACTTGAACACACGATGCAGAAAATACTGTTTTTAGGTAAATGACAGTACTATTGTAGCTTCTGCTATATCACAACGAAACTGTTTAGCGTCGCCCTCCTCCTTTGCCAGGATTGGGACTGGCAGCATACAACAACTGCAGCGTCAGGGTTAACATAATTAGTTGCCTAATAATAAAAAAAGAATTAATGCGTGGTCTTAACATGAAAATAATATTAATTGATGACAATTAGTGTTATTCATTGATAACAATAATAATAATAATAATATTTTCATTTATTCAAACAATCCGGTTGACAAACCGCAACCGGTTACAGTGTACAATTATGCAATTGAAACAATTCACAAGAACACAAATGACAGAAGACATAAACCTTAACTACTAACAGAACAGACAGCCTGCAGCGCTAATAGCAGCCAGCAAAGCATATCCGCCCAACGGGGGCTCGAACTCGGTACCTCTCGGTCTGTGTGCCAGATGTTATCCAATGCGCCACGGGCCCCCCAATAATGACCGTAAACTTCAAATTTCTACTCTGAAGCTATGCGCAGGCCGAGAGCTTATTCACAAGCGCTGGTCTGGATGATTGCGAAACTGTCGCTGTCGTTAATTATTTTGGGTTTGAAATATACCTGAGTTGTATCTTAATGCGATACTGAAAAATTGATAAGCACATGCTCTCGTTAAAATAGATTACTAATAGATTAAACAAACTCCGTACTCACTGCGTCCAAAAGCCCACAATCGAGTACTACCGCACGCTGACAGTTTGGCTCGGAAAACATTTATAATGCGGATGATTTACAATGTAGTTTAACGCCAGGGATAGCTGCATATTTCGACTTTTATGGTATGTTAGGCTTCCCTAAACCACAAAAGTGACTGCTTTGTAAACCAAAATGCGGTTGGCAATTGGTATAATAAAGGATACACTTACTTACTTACTTACTTATTCATTTAGAAATAACGCTTGGGTAAGTTTATTTTCAGGATGTGGAACGGTGGCTGATTGGTTAGAGCGCTTGGCCTGTAACGCTGAGAGTACGGGTTCGATCCTCGTCCGAGGCAGTTACTGTGTAGGGACCGTGAGGAAGTCCTTGGCGAACAATTGCTCTGCAATATAATTGCATCTGCGCTATCGAGGCGTGCGCACTTCTGAACTTTGGAAGATGGGCAGTATCAGGGGTGGTGTAGGGGTATGTTCGGTGCCTTGCAGCCGGAGGGTTGCGGGTTCGAATCCACCTCAAGCCGCCGCGTAGGGACCCTGGGCAAGTCCTTCACTCGCAATTGCTCATGCGCTTCGACGTGAAACTCCGTTTGAAGTGTCCGCGCTGTAGTCGGGAGCGTCTCTGAGTAGAAATCTTGAAGGGGCGCTATATAAATATCTGAAATGAATGAGTGCTCATACATACATACAAATGGAGTTGTATTATATTGTATTGTTTCGGCAATTTGTCTCATACGGTAATTCTTGAACTCTTTAACGATCCCAACTCAGTTGAAGATACATTTCGAACCAATTTTCCAATTTACCGCAAGCGCTCTAAGATCAGTCTTTTCGAACATCGTTTGTGTTAGGTTGGGAGCGCCTGTAGTGTGTGTGTGTCTCTCTCTCGAAGTAGTGCTATATAAATATACTATTACGATTACTATCAGCAATGTGGCTGGATATCTTCTGCCAGAACAAGTTTCCTTACTGCGATTATTCTGCACGTACGGCGGCATAAAGTGTAAGAAACGAAGAGGCAGCCATCCCAGATTTCGGTCCTTCAGCGGGTAGGCTTAAGACTTTTAGGGTTAGTCTTAGGGTTAGTGTAGCCAATGTTTTGGTCCAAGTATTCCGATTTGCAACGGTGTCTGGCGGCTTGTAAGTATTGTGTACTGGAAGTCCTCGTGGCGACCCTTTAGTGTTCGAAATTTGAGGTCCGTCAGACCATGGGCGTAACCAGAAAAAAAATTCGGAGGAGGTTTTAAAATTAAGAAGGCGGGTGGCCAGTCTCCTCACTCGCTCTCTCGTCTTCCCACCAACAGTGTACGGTCAGTGTATTCATTATAGCTGAGTTGGCTAGGGGCTCTAACCGAATTTCTGAAAACTATGATAGCAATAATTATTATCATTTTACTCTTATTATTATCATAAAAATAATGCTATGTAAACTGAAGCTGAAGATAATACTGATAATAATAGCACTAATACTAATTCTACTACTACAACTACTACTACTACTACAACTACTACAACTACTACTACTACTACTACTACTACTACTACTACTACTACCACTACCACTACCACTACCACTACCACTACCACCACCCACTACTAATAGTAGTAGAATAGTGGTAGTAGTAATAGTAGTAGTAACAATAATAATATAATAATTGTAAATATAATAATTTAAAATTTAATGATAACAAAAATAACGATGAGCACAATAACACCTCCTCCATGGTCAACAACATCGCCTTCATCGTCATCTCTTATATAGCGACATCACTACCAACACGCTTCTCATTCCCCCAATCCACTCCGCCGCCACCAACATCGCCACCACCACTATCTAATCAGAAGTTGAATTGAGCGAACAAACAAATGAATTCCAGTCTGAACAAATGCAGTTTATCATCGCTTGACAATTGTAGACTCGCCATGCTCTAAGACCTACGAAGGTAGTTGCGGAAAGGCACCGCCGTTCGTGCCTCTCCGGGCAGGCACACGGTGATGTCCCCATTAGTCTCAGAGTACCTGTGAACCTGGGCTACTTTCCCCGAGCCAAAGTACCGCATGTAGTCAAAGGCAAAGTAGTTCGCCCACAAAATGTTCAACGCCGACTGGTCGAAGCGATGGCAACCGACATGGAAGTCTCTAGACGCGTAGGGATTGAGGCAGCCCACGCGGTCCGTGGGTGCAATACAGAGCGGGTCGAGGGCGCACAACATCCACCACCAGACGACGTTCTCGAAGACGGGTCTGGTTCGGTAGAGAAGGACGCAGTTGGCCTCGTGTTGATCCGTCTTGATCATTCCGTCTTTGGAAGTAGGAAGGAAGGAGTACATCTGCGGATGGGTTACGGCGAAGTTGGAATGACCGGTCGAGGTGAGGGCGAGCATTCCATCGGATTCCACCGCTTTATGGAAGATGCCGGAGAAGTTGTTTGTGACGAAGCGGATGGAAGAGTCGATCCACAGCACCCCCGGAAATTCCTTCAGCATCTCCTGCGCAATACCAAAGGTTATTGCTAGTAGTACAAATACTGCTAATACTTCTACTTTTATTATTATTATAACAATATATATATTCTCTCTATCAATCAACATCAATACTGAAAGGAACAATAGACAAGGATGCAGTAGCTGTCGTCTAAAATGTGAACGTCATAAGTGCCTTAGGTCTGGCTCCTCTACGCTAATATTATTATTATTGTTATTATTATTATTATTGTTATTATTATTATTATTATTATTATTATTATCATCATCTTCTTCTTCATCAATATTAAAAGAATAAATCGGGGCTGTTTTTTCTTTTTCCTTCTCCTCCACCGCCTCCTTCCCATTCCTCTCCCTCTTCCTCTCCCTCTTCATCCTCCTCTTTCCTGTTCCTGCTCCTCCCCTTTATCATCTTCATCTTCTTCCTCTTGGTCTTCTCCTTCCCCTTCCTCTTTCCCTTCCCTTTCCCCTTCCGCTTCCTCTTCCTCTTACTCTATCTCTTTCTCTTCCCCTTCTTCTTCGTCTTCTTCTAATTCTGATTCTACTTTACTTCTACTTCTTCTTCTACTTCGACGTGCTTCTTGTTTTTCATTTCTTCTTCCTCTTCGTCATCTTTTCAACACCCTCTTTCTTTTGGTGAAATCAGAAGGAAGCACAAATCAATCAACATAGGATTGAACTTTAGACAAAATCAATCACCGAATCGGCAGGTCACGCTGATATACAAAAGGTATATAGACTTGCGGAGTCTGAGCTTCTGATCTCTTAGCTCGCCAGATGGCAAGCTCAGAAAATACATCTTCTGAGAAAGAACCGTTAGTTTCACGTGCGTCTCAGAAAGAATGGAATTGACTCACGTATACAATAAGAGGTTTCCAGGCGTAGTTCTTCAGTTTGCGGACGTGATCCGGGTAGAGAGTGAAGTTGAATTGGCGATATGTCACTCCACAGATTGCGTTGAACTACAAGCATATTTCAATCAATCAATCAATCAATCATTCATTCATTCATTAGTTCGTTAGGTCATTCATTTATTCATGTGTTTACTAATTGATTATTCATTTAATTAATTCATCCATTTATAAAAATTCATTAATTCAACCGTTCATTCTTTAGCTCGATCGTCCATTCATTCATTCATTCAGGCGCAAGACAAGTGTTCGACAAGAACTTGTTCATGGTCGTCACTGGGAATTCTCTCAACAGGCCCGCACCCGCAATCGTTAGACTAGAGATCCAGCACTCTACCGAATAAACAGCAGTGGTGCACAATAGAGCAGACAACTCGTCCAGAGTCTCTACGAAAAACAACACGATTAAAAGAGGGATAAGATAGGAAAGGATAAGATAGGACAGAATGAGATAGGCAAGGATAAAATAGTAAAGGATAAAATAGTAAAGGATAATTTAGGAAAGGATAATATAGGATAGGATAATTTAGGAAAGGATAATATATAGGATAGGATAGGATAAGATAGGAAAGGATGAGATAGGAAAGAATACGATAGGAAAGGAAAAGATACGAATAGATAAGGTAGGCTATGGCACGCTAGGAAAGGATAAGATAGGAACAGATAAAATAGGAAAGGATAAGAAATTAAAGAAAAATAAGAAAAGTAAGATGGGAAAGTATTAGACAGGTAATTATCAGATAGGAACGGATAAGACAGGTTCGGATAAGAGAGTAATGAATAATATAGGAAAGGATATTATACGATAGGCCAGGATAGAATATATTAGATTTGGCAAGACTACATTAGATTAGATCAGTTTAAACTGGACTATAGGCACTAAATTGTTCTGCTAACGGTTACCAGTTGAATTGTCTACCTCTTATTAATAGAATTTTACGTCTTTATTATAGGCTGACGCAAAGAGCGTCTCTGATTTGTTCTGCTCTTTGAGCGGCGCTATACAAATGTCCAGTTACAATTAGAGTGAGGTCATATCAAGTCAGCTGGGTTACCTTTTGCTCAATGTGTTTGTCGACCTGATCTCTTTTTTCGAGGTCGTAGAAGAACAAAGGACGGTCTGGAAGGAACTCCTGAACGGTTGAGATCGATGACAGGATATGAGGGTAGAACATGGCACTCCCCGCCGTCACGATGATAAAGTCCTCAGCGAGTTTTGCGGTCAAGGTCAAGTACCTTAAGGACTCTCGTCTCAAGAAGACCTTATTAACGTTAAATTCTCTTCCTTTCTCTAGCACTCCCGACTGTGGCGGTGGCTGATACTGAAATCGTTAAGCATTGGCTAAACATTGGGTGATGCAGAATAAGGAATTGATAATTAATCAATAATATAAGTCTGAAAGTCTGTATATATTTGTCTGCTTCACTAAAACTCACGAATGCAGCACTGTATCGATATGAAATTTTTCATAAAAGGTTCTCCTGAGAATTTCCAGGTCACCGCAACTCTTTTCAGCTCGATTTGACATTGACGTTTAAATTCCGAGATATGGACATTAGAAGTTAATATTAAATCCGTTCGAAAGTACGATGGGCAGTGCGTCCATTCGCTAGGGGGCGACAAGAAATTTTTACAAAACATGCGCGACCGAGCCCCAGATAAAAGAACGTCATCCAAAGGCGGGAACGATATATATATATATATATATATATATATATGCACAAAAATATATAGACTATGTTTGTATGTATGCATGCATGTACATGTATGTATGTATGTGTGTATGTACATGTATGTATATAAATTATGTATGTATGTATATATGTATGTATGTATGTATGTAGGATGAGGAGGTCCAAAAATATTGTTTAATTCACTTTGCACAGGATTTAATGTTGTTTTTTAGGGAAACAAAATTTTCTGCATGTTTTATGTGGTTCTAGATCTATTGAGGGGTGGCTCAATCAATCTAAAAGTTAACAGCATTGAAAAGTATCATCGCAGTTACAGGTTTGTTATCAAAATTGCTGTTCACAAATTTGACAACTTGTATTCATTATTAAGTACATGACAGAAGCAAGTCATTGCACCACAAATAAAAACAGTAAAAAATAATAATGTAGTTTCTATGGATTGATTTTCAATGGCCATCGATTCTATTTTGATGACAAGAACATATGTTCACTCATTCGCATGAAAATACACATACAGCAGGCCCTACATACAATATTACAAGCACATATTAAGTAAGACCGTTGGAACACGACTACCGACGTAGTCGATTGGTTAAAGCGCTCGCCTTTCAATGATGATATAGCTCGGACATAGTTTAAGAGCGCCACGGATAATAACTACCTCGGGACAAAATACTACTACTACTACTACTACCACCACCACCACCACCACCGACTCAAGAGAAACCAGCTACTTGTTCCAGCGCCTCTCAGTTGTGATCCAACGTTTCAACGCAGTTGCGTTCCACAGCACTTTTGTTCTTCCAGATCTTGACAAGGATGGCCACTCCAGAGTTAACATTGATTATTAATATCTGACACCTGAGGGATTATAGATACCTCGGGGAAATAATAATAATAATAATAATAATAATAATAATAATAATAATAATAATAATAATAATAATAATAATAATAATAATAATAATAATAATAATAATAATAATAATAATAATAATAATAATAATAATAATAATAATAATAATAATAATAATAATAATAATAATAATAATAATAATAATAATAATAATAATAATAATAATAATAATAATAAATAATAATAATAATAATAATAATAATAATAATAATAATAATAATAATAATAATAATAATAATAATAATAATAATAATAATAATAATAATAATAATAATAATAATGATAATAATAATAATATTAATAATAATATTAATAATGATGATGATAATAATAACCCTGGGCAGATTTTCCTCGTCCTCTTCAAAGTTGAGTGATGCTATTTGAAACAGAATCCAGACAAGAATTCCGGTTCCAATGAGGAAAACCTTTCGCAGTCTATTCAATTTTCTAGCCATCGTGCGTCCAAAGACTCAAGGAAACCTATACAATCATTCCAAAGAACGAAGAATGTTAGTTAAAGGAAGCTTAACAGCAGTTCAAAAGCGTAACATAAAAAGTCCGATAAAGATTTCAAACTCCGTAACTGTTATCATTCCAATAATTAGAAATTAAGATAGAGCAACTGTTGATAAGAAAGATTTTGAATATCTAAGAGAAACATTAGGCTAAGTTCCTCTATATAGCCTACGTTATCAGGATTATCAATGAGAAAGCGATAAGCCTACTTTAAACTAGATAACAAGGAAAACAAACAAATTCAGGTAGTCTAGTTTAGTTTGTATGTATCTGGCAACTTGTAAAGTGTCTGAAGAGGTGCGTCTTAAGATGGCTTGAAAATATTTCTTTAGCTATTTGTAACGAAATAGTTCGAGAGTGTAATGGTCAACTGTTACATCAGGATGGTCTAATCATAATGCATGCACGAGAAAGCACGATGAGCCTGCATCGTCGTACGTAAACGCGGGACCAACAGGTCTCCACGGGCGAATAAGCGCAGTGAAGTGCAAAAATGACATAAAGACTTTGACTGCATTGATCCGATGATTGTTCCCATCCGAAGTGCCCTAAACCTAAGGTGACTTTGACTTTTATTGAAAGTTTATAGGATATTTTAGTGACTTTAATGAAAGTTTATAGGACATATTAGTCACAGTTTATAGGTCATTTAAGTGATTTTAATTACAGTTTATTGGACGTTTTAGTGACCCTAGTGTCATACTAAAGGACACTTAAGTGACTTTAGTGACAGTTTATGCAACATTTTAGTGACATCAGTGACAGTTTTGTTTAGGACAATGTACTGACTTCAGTGGCAGTTTATAGGAGGGTTATGTAAAAGCAACCAATCTCATCTCTTAATTGTAGCGCAAACGTAGAAAATTGTGAATTTACCTTAGAGTAGACCTAGAGCACTAGACCTAAATACAGGAAACAAGACGACGCAGTGCAGGTAAGCGCTGAAAAACTTACGCAGTCTTCAAACAAATTAATTTTACCTTGAACATTTTAACGGAAAATGACGTAGTGAAATACGTGACGTAAGAAGTTTAACGGCGTTTTATTTGCGTTTGCCTGTTTGTCGTTCTCCCTGTCAACCTCTCTGACTCTGCGATATGCCTGTCTATCCCTGTCTATATGCCTGCATGTATGTTTTGCACGCTCGTATGTATTGTAGGGGACGTGGGGGCAAGTTGGCGGATAAATCAGGTTTTTTACAAATGATCGTCTACGATGATGCCAACACAATTGGTTTTTCTCCACAACGTATCTATCAATAACAGCTACATTCTAGCACAAAAGCAGGCATCCTAATATTTTGTAAGTTTGCAAAAAATGATCTCAAATTTTTTCTAAAAGTCAACCAGCCCCTTTGCTGGGGCAAGTTGGTTGCCTGCTTGGGGCAAGATGGTGGGCATTGGTGGCAATATAGAAATACACATAAATCTTATCTTTAATAATGGAAAATGAATGCATTATGGTTGATCAAATTTGATTCAATTTAAAAACATTTAGTCTTAATAAAGCTGTCACACACAAAAATTAAAATTTATTTAATTAAAAAAGTCAATGTTTAAAATACAATGACCAATTCATAGGTAAAGGCGCAAATTTGTCGCCGGGTCATGCCAAATTCCCTTGCACTCATTTCGATTGCGTATTCACACAGTTCTTCAAGAACATCTGGGAATACTTGTCGAAATCGTCCACCATGAAATGGGAATTGATCATTTTGTTCGCTTGAGATAGCGACGAAGCGTTGAATATTGTAAGCCTGATTAGCTTAACTTGGACGCTTGCTGCCCGCTTTAACTTCACCGATGATTGCGATTAAACCAGCCGATGACCAAGTTTTGTCCAGTTCATGATCCAGAGTAGAATGAACAGCAATAAACACCAGTTTAATGTAACAAAAACTAGGCACAACAATAATTATTCTAATTGCGGGGCAAGTTGGTTGACCGGTGGGGCAAGTTGGTTTCATCCGCCATCTTGCCCCCGCCATCTTGCCCCAACAGGTCCACACTACAAAATCTTGTGACTATGATTTGTACAGCGTAACTTGGAGAAAAAAAGTAGGCTAATATCAGTAACAACTCACAATATATGCTTAACAAAACAACCCATTTGTCAATTTTTTGCATTCATGTTGATTAAGATATGCGATATTTTATAACAGTGAAATATTTTTAGAGGTAAATAGAGAAACTTATTTTAAAGCGATAAACGGGAAAGAAAGCACCGTAGCACGTTGCCGCTATGGAACAAAAGAACAGGCTTGGCTTGCTCATCGATAAACTTCCTGTTAGACTGTTTCCCTGCCACGCATTATAATTTTATAGCATAAAAACCATCTTGCCCCCGCAACCAACTTGCCCCCACGCCCCCTACGTGTGTCTATACGTATCTGGACCTATCCATGTACGCATTAATTCGTGTATCTCTTTATTACGCTGTATTGCATTGTGTTTATTGAATTGCAGTGTATTTGATTGTATCCTATTATGTTATTGCACTGCATTATTTTATTGCATTATAGTGGATCTGTTTTGGGGCCGTTGCTTTTTGTGGTTTTTATAAACGACATTGACAGTGGAATAGTGTCGAAGATATCAAAGTTCGCTGATGATACGAAAAAGGGCAGAGGGGTGGACACGAAAGAAGAGACCGATATACTGAGGAAAGACATTGAAGGACTGCACAGATGGGCCGAGGAATGGCAGATGACGTTCAACACAGAAAATGCTCAGTTATGCAATTGGGTAAAACAAATAACAAATTCCAATACGAAATGGGAGGAACAATACTGAGAGAAACAGAAGAGGAGAGGGACCTAGGAGTAATCGTAAACAACAGCACCAAACCATCGAGGCAATGTGCAGAGGCTGCAAAGAAAGCGAACAAAGTATTGGGAATGATTAAGAGGACAATAGTAAGAAGGGAAAAGGAAATAATGCTCGAACTGTACAAATCACTGGTTAGGCCTAACTTGGAGTACTGTGTGCAAGTGTGGTGTCCTTACCTGAGACAGGATGTAGAAAAACTAGAGAAAATACAAAGGAGAGCAACGAAGATGATAAAGGGATTCGGCAACCTGGCATATGAAGAAAGACTGAGGAGATGCAAGCTGACAACATTGGAGAAAAGGAGAAATAGAGGAGACTTAATAGAGACATTCAAGATAATGACAGGAAGAGACAAGATACCAGCACAGAGGCTATTTCAATTCTCAGTTGATAAGAGAACTCGAGGACACAGATACAAGATTAATAAAGAAACAGCTGGGACAATAATGCAAAGATTCTTCAGTACAAGAGTAGTTAATAGTTGGAACAAGTTGGACGAGGAAATTGGTGATGGAATTCAAGAAGAGGCTCACTAGAAATTGGATACTAGGTCAAGATGCATTGGATAAGACTGGAGAGAGTGGCTCTGACACAGATGCAAGTCTTTTGAGCCACTATAGACCTTGTTATGTTATGTTATGTTATGTTATTGCCTAGCATACGATGCAATGTTAACTCTTCATATCCTTCTTCCCCAACTCTTGCTCCTCCTCCTCTGTTGCTCGACCTCTTGATTGTGGTCAAGCTAATCTCAGGGCTCTATCCTCGACTCCTCGGACCCATTCTCTATATAATTTACACTTCTGGTCTTGCCTCACTCCTTATGACACATGTGGTCTTGGGTCAGTCATATTATGCTGACGACGTGTAACAGGCGTACAAGCATTGCCTGTCATCAAACGCTAACTCAGCTGTCCGGGACATGAGTGGGACCTTAGCGGCCCAAGAAGCATGGATGTCGTTTAACCGACTGCGCCTAAACTCAGCTAAGACTAAATTTATCTGGCTAGGCAGCCGGAGGCAACTTGCTAAACTTGACCTCGCTGCACTTGCAACTGAATTCCCCAGTTATGCGTTCTCAACTACGGTCCGCGACCTTGGTGTCCTGTTGGACCAGGAGCTAACTTTTGCTCCGCACATTCACCGCCTTGCCCGGGACTGCTACTATCAGCTGCGCCAGCTTCGCACCATTGCCCGTTCGCTTACCCCTAGTGCCACCACCACCCTAGTGCATTCTTTCATTACAGCCCGCCTTGACTACTGCTCGTCACTCTACTTTGGCCTTCCATCCAATCGACTACTGTGCCAAGACAGAGTCTTGCGCTCTGCAGCGCGTCTTATTGGGCAAATCCCAAAATTTGGTCAGGTCTCCAGCTATATGCTGGAAACTTTACACTGGCTCCCTACCCGGCAACGCATTGAGTACAGGATTGCTGCCTTGGTGCGACGGTGTCAGCTGGGTCTCGCCCCAAACTACCTGCGGGAGCTTTGCTGCCCCTCGGGTATTCAAGGTCGCCGCCCCTCCACTCGGCAGAGAAGGGGTACTCTTAGTCTCATTTGCACGAACTGCAGCTATGCAGAATCGAGCGTTTTCCGTGGTGGGCCCAGTGGTCTGGAACAGGCTATCCCAGGAGATACGCCTACTCCCTGGAACCCTTACTGAAGCTTACTTTACCTAACTCAAAACTGTACTTTTTGGCCGTGCTGGAGTCGGGAGCGCCTCTGAGTAGTCCTCTTGAAGGGGCGCTATATAAATTTCTGAATGAATGAATGATTTAAATTAGATGTCATCCAAACTCCCATGCCTCAACCCTGTCAAACCGAAGTCATTATCCTTGGCCTCGCAGATCAGATCAAGAAAATCCTCGACCCTTCCATACACTTACAGTCTTACACTCCAGTTCTTCATTTCTCACTATTATTGTTTTAATTTATTTATTATTATTTTATTATTATTAGTAATTAATAATAATAATAATTATTATTATTATTGTTATTATTACTATTACAGAACTCAGTATGTTACTAAGCACTGCTGTTACTAGGACTAATGTAACTGGATGTTACTAGTTATTAAACCAATACGGTAATAGCCTACCAGATCCAAGTGCTAGCTGCACTAACAGTAACACATTCCTAAAGTCGGAACTTAGGACCTATATGTAACTGAATAGACTAATTTACAAGCTAATAGAGTAAGTACTTTCTGAAATGAAAAAATTGAAGATTATCGAGAAAAACTTTAAAAACTTCTTCTCGCAAATTCTTCAATAATACCAGCAAACTGCATGTGCATGCTAGTTCTTTTACTTTCGGCGCAAATATCCAGAAGAATATTTACAGAATTTGCTTCAACTTCTTCAGTTGTTTTTGACTTCACCATTTCCTCCGACAAATCAGTATTCGGTAAGTAAATAGTAACTAAACTTACTAGAGCCGAAAGACGTTTAAGGGTATAGCGCTAAATTATTTAAAAGTATAAAAAAAATTAGGAATTCGCTACAACAATTTGATTTAATTTCTCCGGAGTTGGGGCCCTCAAAACTTGCGGGGCCCGAAGCCATGGCTTATTTGGCTTATGCCTTAATCCGGCACTGCCAATTATAGGCAACCGCGTTGGAGCGCTCAATCGTCACCGAAAGGCTCTGGAAAAAGAATCCTGTTTCGCGGGTGACTCTGGCAGAGGCTCGCGACAGCTGGCAACCGACCTCGGACACGATGGTGAGACCTTCTCTGTTTGTGGGATCCAGGGTTTCCACTGCGACAGGAACGACGATGTATTTTCTCTGGAGATCGGAATATTTGGTATGGTCCGATGAGGTCGAAACGTAAGGTTCCCACATAGAGAACTATTACGTAGACCATCGTAGTATAGACCTGTTGATCAGGAAGACTCTCCAGCCACGAGAGAACCGGGGGCAATGATGGGCGGAGAGCAGAGGAATATTGCACCGTGATGGCGAGAAGTCCATGATCGCAGATGGAAGGTGGCTCTACGTGAAGGTCAGTGATCGCACAGTCATTGCGCGTCATCACGACGTCCCACCAGCCACCTGGCGTATGCGTCGGCTCAGCCACTTGTTGTAGCAGGCCAAATTGCATAAGAATGTCCAAGAACCGAACGGAAGCTGGCAGAAGAGGAGACTCCAGGTGGATGTTGAGGTCCGTGACTGATACCACTCGATGCCTACCCCTTGTGCCCGTATTTATCGAATACTATCCACCCATAATTTTTCACTATGAACTAACAACTCAACATATAAAAACACCTGACGAGATCAGAGCAGAACGCTAACAAAATAACGGAACCGGTTGTACCGAAAGAGAAAAACTGCTCCAACCGGAAAGTCTCACGACGTTCGGTATTTCGAAACAGAGGTCGTGGAATTCGGGTTCCTGAGCGATGCGGGACACATAAGAGCCTCTGTCTCATCTTGTGATAGAGGACCTTTCCTCTTCACGTCAGCGACAATCTGCGACCCGAAGTACCGCATGTGGTCAAAGGCAAAGTAGTTCGCCAACAGAATGTTCAAAGCCGACTGGTCAAAGCGGTGACAGTTAGCGTAGACGTTGCGAGACCTGTACGGATAATCACAGTTCGCTCTTTTGGTGGGTGCAATGCAGTGTGGGTCGAGGGCGCACAACATCCACCACCAGACGACGTTCTCGAAGGCGGGTCTGGTCCGGTAGAGAAGGAGGCAGTTGGCCTCGTGTTGGTCCGTCTTGATCATTCCGTCTTTGGAAGTAGGAAGAAAGGAGTACATCTGCGGATGGGTTACGGCGAAGTTGGAATGACCGGTCGAGGTGAGGGCCAGCATTCCATCGGATTCGACCGCTTTATGGAAGATGTTGGTGAAGTTTCCGGAGAAGAATCGGATCGAGGAGTCGATCCAGAGCACGCCTGGATATTCAGTCAACAGCTCCTGTCACGAAATACAACATATACGAAAAATGCAACGGGATAAATAAGCCAAGTTAATCGTAATTGTATTCGTAACTGTAATCGCAGTTTTAAAAGCAATTGTAATCGTCACTGTAGATATAATTGTAATCGTGAACTATAAAATATCTAAAGGAGGAGGAGGAGGAGGAGGAGGAGGTTGCTGATGATGCTGTTGATGCTGATGATAATGATCATGACGATGATGATGATGAGCATGATGATGACGTTGACAATAATGACTATAATATTGATGTTGACGATGATGTCGATGATGTTTCCATCACAACACATTACATCCTATATTTTTCTGACATCTAATGACATTCCTTTGCTCTCCAGCGAAGCCTATCCTAACTGACAAGCTTTCATCTGCTGGACATTGCCAATGCCTACCGCTATGATGAGTGGCTTCCAAGCGTAGTTCTTTCGGTATTGAACGTGCCTCGGATAGCGACCGAAGTCAAAGACTCGATACACAACGTCGCAAACCTCTTCTATCTGCATACAAGAGAAATACACTGGTTCAATTGAAGCGCTTAACCGTTCTTACATTTAATGATGATGATGAAAATGATAATTAATTAGAATAAAAAAATAGCAAATTTTTAATGTGGTGGCCTTTATGGGTTCTATGACCAAGCTCTCGGTTTTGAGACGCATGGTTAGTATCACGATACTTGAAGCCTGAGTTTTCAGGTTTTCTTCGCCATATTAACATCGTGCTGAGCAGGTAGCACACGCGTCAAAGCCCCTCGATGACCTAGATACGGAACCGGCTGTTTTCGGAATCTTGGCCGCTGGGTTGTGGTAGGCCTATCTGTTTATTTAGCTCGCTACCTTCGCCTCGTCGTCTTCTTGTCCACCTCGAGTCGGCCGGATGAATGCTCTGGACCCACAAAGTGGCACAAAAGCCAGAAAAGCTTCAACCTCCTGTTCATCACGGAAGGCAAGGGGCCTTTGCAGTGTCTGTCATGTCTCTAGACAACTGCAACTCAATGATGGCAGAGTCCATCAACATGGCCCTAGGGCGGATCCCTGCCCGGGCTCTAATAAATCGCCACTTACAGAAGACCAACCAGACCAGTTCACGGCACGACCTCTTCAACTGACCTAAATGGTGAACGTAAGCTCAACCACTGGACACATAGATGAAATGATCAACAACAGTGGCCGGCCAACGTCCAATAGCACTGCCGGTGTCACAAAATAGAGTATCCCCTATAATATTATATGAGTATCCCCCTTAGCGAAATGGAGTATTCGGGACACCGGCTATGTCAATCATCCTACTCCACAATTGAAACTCCTTCGGCACATACCGAAAGGAGCCAAAACCTCACACAGGTTCACTTCTAACTAGCATTATCAATCGGCTTATACTGGACCCCATGCAACTGGAAAGCTGGAGATGCCTTCTGAGCTTTGATGCAGTGAAATTGGAGCAACCAAGGAAAGTGCCATAATCTAACTTCCACCATCAAGAAATATCTGCAGCATTCTTTGACACAATCATGGCACACATCAGCCTACTATGCCACCTCCTCCGCCTCTTACCCAGCCAACACAACTCGCAGAGACAGAGATGCGCGACCTCATTCATACATTTCGTCTGAATATCCACGCTTACAGAGAAACACGACTAGGCCCAACGGAGAGCCAATCATCCTTCCAGCCTTTCCGTCTTGGTAAAAGATCACTAACTCAAGTTGTGAGGTAATAAACGCATCCTCTGGTTTGATTACTAGAATCGTGTATGCACCTAAGCCGAAAAGCCTTGGACCACAAAGGACGACGCTTCTGAGTAGTTTTAATAGAGGGAGGGGGCGAAAAAAGGAGTGGATTTCTCTGTATGCCTCAAAGGAAGTTCTATTGAGACGTGTACGGTCGCTGTAGAAAAACATCAACACCGACATTTACCGTTTGGGCTATCGTGTGTTTCTTTTTCGGTTCCAGATCGTAGAAGAAGATCGTGTGATTCGGCAGATGGCGCTGAACCGTTGAAATGGCCTGCAGACTCTGGTTATAGAAAAACGAACTGGCT
>JACEVL010000496.1:615000-670000 GCA_020284085.1 Aporrectodea caliginosa | reverse complement strand
CTGTGGCGAGAGAGTCGACGCCAGAGGACTCCACGGTCTTACCTGTAGAAAACACGCTGGCAGGCAACAACGGCACAACATGCTGAACGACATCATATGGAGATCGTTTGGAAGAGCGAACATCCCTCTCAGAAAGAACCGTTGGGTCTCACCAGAGAAGACGGCAAACGACCAGACGGCGTAACACTTATCCCATGGTCACGCGGAAGGTGCCTCACTTGGGACGTGACCGTTTCTGACACATTTGCAAAGTCACATCTGGCAACAACATCGACCGAAGCGGGTGAGGCCGCAAACCGGGCAGCCGCCGCCAAGACATTAAAATACGCCACAATCACCAGAACGCATGCTTTTGTGGCGGTTGCATTGGAGTCCAGCGGTTCTTGGAGTTCTGAAGGACTGAATTTTGTGATTGATTTGGGACGAAGGTTAACCGATGCAACCCATGACACGCAAGAGACAAGCTACCTTTTCCAAAGACTCTCGGTAGCTCTCCAACGCGGAAACGCCATCTGCTTTTCGTCGACATTACCATGCTAGATTGTTCATAATAATAATAATAATAATAATAATAATAATAATAATAATAATAATAATAATAATAATAATAATAATAATAATAATAATAATAATAATAATAATAATAACAATAATGATAATTAATAATAATAATAACAATAATAATAATAATAATAATAATAATAATAATAGTAATAGTTATAGTAATAGTAGTAGTAGTAGTAGTAGTAGTAGTAGTAGTAGTAGTAGTAGTAGTAGTAGCAGTAGCAGTAGCAGTAGCAGTAGCAGTAGCAGTAGCAGTAGCAGTAGCAGTAGCAGTAGCAGTAGCAGTAGGAGCAGTAGTAGTAGTAGTAGTAGTAGTAATAATAATAATAATAATAATAGTAATAATAGTAATAATAATAACAATAATAATGATGGGCGCGTTGGAGTCGGGAGCGCCTCTGAGTAGTTTCCTTGAAGGGGCGCTACATAAATTACCGAATGACTGAATGAATGAAAGTAATAACAATAGACATTATTAGTAGCACCTTCGTTCTTCTTCCCATCTATACCACCACTAATCACAAGTTGAGGAAGAAATGAATAGCAGTCTGATCAACAGCAGTTTATCATCGGTTGACAGTTGAAGGCGTCGGAAACTCAACTACCGTTTTTCCCGCTTCTTGGCTTTTGACACTCGACGGGGAACTTTTCGTGCTCTGAGGCCTTTGCAGGTAGTTGAGGAAAGTCTTTAATGCCCTTGCCTCTCCGGGCAGGCACAACGTGATGTCCCCATTAATCTCAGAGTACCTGTGAACCTGGGCTAAATTTCCTGGTCCAAAGTACCGCATATAGTCAAAGGCAAAATAGTTCGCCCACAAAATGTTCAACGCCGACTGGTCGAAGCGATGGCAACCGACATGGAAGTCTCTAGACGCGTAGGGATTGTTGCAGCTCGTGCGGTCCGTGGGTGCAATACAGAGCGGGTCGAGGGCGCACAACATCCACCACCAGACGACGTTCTCGAAGGCGGGTCTGGTTCGGTAGAGAAGGACGCAGTTGGCCTCGTGTTGGTCCGTCTTGATCATGCCGTCTTTGGAAGTAGGAAGGAAGGAGTACATCTGCGGATGGGTTACGGCGTAGTTGGAATGACCGGCAGAGGTGAGGGCGAGCATTCCATCGGATTCGACCGCTTTATGGAAGATGCTGGAGAAGTTGTTTGTGACGAAGCGGATGGAAGAGTCGATCCACAGGACCCCCGGAAATTCCTTCAGCATCTCCTGCGTAATTCAAAAGGTTATTGCTATTAGTACAATTACTACAATTATTATCATTATCATAATTATTTTGCATTTTTAAACGCCAAAGTCTAAGCATTAATCGATGGCGCTGAACAATTATGAGTGAAGGACTTGCTCAATGTCCCTACATAGCAACCGTCTCAAAGAAAAGAAATTCGCTTTGCATGGCAGTCTCTTGAAACCAGCTTAAGGGACTGCTTCTTCTTCATCATCATCTTTATCATCATCATCACCATTTCTTCCTCTTCTTCCTCATTTTCGTCTCCGTCTTCATCACCTTCATCCTCCTCCTCCTCCTCTCTTTTTTCTTCGTCCTCTTCATCATCACCACCTTCTTCTCCTTCTTCTTCTTTTAGGCGAAATCAGAAAGAACTCAAAGAAGCAGAAATCAATCAACATATGAATTGAACTTTAGACAAAATCATTCTCCTAATCGACAGGTCACGGTGATCTTCAAGAGGAAGACTTCCAGAGTCTGAGCTTCTGATCTCTTAGCTGGCAAATGGTAAGCCCAGAAAATGCGTCCTCTGAGAATTGAGCGACAGAGGCGCTCTTTCGATGAGCGTCTTATTGTAGTGAGAATGGACTTTGACTCACGTATACGATAAGAGGTTTCCAGGCGTAGTACCTCAGTTTGCGGACGTGATCCGGGTAGAGAGTGAAGTTGAATTGGCGATACGTCACTCCACATATTGCGTTGAACTACAAGCATATTTCAATCAATCATTTATTCTTTCATTCGTTCATTCATCCATATATATTTATTAATTAATTAATTAATTAATTAATTAATTAAATTATTCTCTCGTTCGTTCCTTCATTCGTTGATTCATTCATTTGTTCATTAATTAATTAATTAACTCATTTATTCATTTATAATTATATGTTTCATTAATTTAACTTTCTTTGGTTAATCCGATTACTTAATCGTTTGTTCATTCATTCAATCATTGAAGCGCGAGACAAGTGTTCGAGAACAACTTCTTCATTGTCGTCACTGGGAATTCTCTTGGCAGGGCCGCACCCGCTGTCTTTCGATTATAATAATTATAGATCCAGCATCTATAGGAGTGTTGCACAATGGACCAGACAATCTGTCCAGGGTCGCTACGTAGAACAACACATGCCTTCCTTAGCTATTGTTTTCGCAGATCGATAGGAGTTCAACCTGGTTTTAGTTTCATTTATGACTCTGGATTGAAATTTCACTCGGAGTAGCCATCGATTGATGCTTTGGATGTTATAAAATCGGCGATATGCAAGTCATAGATGATATATGAAAAAAATAGTTTCCTATTGGATAGCAGGGGATATCGTGCGATAGAATAGGATAGAATAAGATAGGAAGGGATAAGATAGGAAAGGGTAAGATAGGAAAGGATAAGATTGGAAAGAATAAGATAGGAACGGGTAAGATAGGAAAGAATAAGATAGGAAAGGATAAGATAGGAAAGGATAAGATTGGAAAGAATAATATAGGAAAGGATAAGATAGGAACGGGTAAGATAGGAAAGAATAAGATAGGAAAGGATAAGATAGGAAAGAATAAGATTGGAAAGAATAAGATAGGAAAGGATAAGATATGAAGGGATAAGATAGGAAAGGATAAGATATGAAGGGATAAGATAGGAAAGAATAAGATATGAAAGGATATGATAGGAAAGAATAAGATATGAAGGGATAAGATAGGAAAGGATAAGATATGAAAGGATACGATAGGAAAGGATAAGATAGGAAAGGGTAAGATAGGAAAGGATAAGATAGGAAAGGATAAGATATGAAGGGATAAGATAGGAAAGGATAAGATATGAAAGGATAAGATAGGAAAGGGTAAGATAGGAAAGGATAAGATATGAAAGGATAAGATAGGAAAGGGTAAGATAGGAAGGGATAAGATAGGAAAGGGTAAGATATGAAAGGATATGATAGGAAAGGATAAGATAGGAAAGGGTAAGATAGGAAAGGATAAGATAGGAAAGGATAAGATATGAAGGGATAAGATAGGAAAGGATAAGATATGAAAGGATAAGATAGGAAAGGGTAAGATAGGAAAGGATAAGATATGAAGGGATAAGATAGGAAAGGATAAGATATGAAAGGATAAGATAGGAAAGGATAAGATATGAAGGGATAAGATAGGAAAGGGTAAGATAGGATGGGATAAGATAGGAAAGGGTAAGATAGGAAAGGATAAGATATGAAGGGATAAGATAGGAAAGGATAAGATATGAAAGGATAAGATAGGAAAGGGTAAGATAGGAAAGGATAATATATGAAGGGATAAGATAGGAAAGGATAAGATATGAAAGGATAAGATAGGAAAGGGTAAGATATGAAAGGATAAGATATGAAGGGATAAGATAGGAAAGGGTAAGATAGGAAGGGATAAGATAGGAAAGGGTAAGATAGGAAAGGATAAGATATGAAGGGATAAGATAGAAAAGGGTAAGATAGGAAGGGATAAGATAGGAAAGGGTAAGATAGAAAAGGATAAGATATGAAGGGATAAGATAGGAAAGAATAAGATAGGAAAGGGTAAGATAGGAAAGGGTAAGATAGGAAAGGATAAGATATGAAGGGATAAGATAGGAAAGAATAATATATAAAAGGATATGATAGGAAAGGATAAGATATGAAAGGATAAGATAGGAAAGGATAAGATATGAAGGGATAAGATAGGAAAGGGTAAGATACGAAGGGATAAGATAGGAAAGGGTAAGATAGGAAAGGATAAGATATGAAGGGATAAGATAGGAAAGGATAAGATATGAAAGGATAAGATAGGAAAGGATAAGATAGGAAAGGGTAAGATAGGAAAGGATAAGATAGGATAGAATAAGATAGGAAAGAATAAGATATGAAAGGATATGATAGGAAAGGATAAGATAGGAAAGGGTAAGATAGGAAAGGATAAGATAGGAAAGGATAAGATATGAAGGGATAAGATAGGAAAGGATAAGATATGAAAGGACAAGATAGGAAAGGGTAAGATAGGAAAGGATAAGATATGAAGGGATAAGATAGGAAAGGGTAAGATAGGAAAAGATAAGATAGGAAAGGGTAAGATAGGAAAGGATAAGATATGAAGGGATAAGATAGGAAAGGGTAAGATAGGAAGGGATAAGATAGGAAAGGGTAAGATAGGAAAGGATAAGATATGAAGGGATAAGATAGGAAAGAATAAGATAGGAAAGGGTAAGATAGGAAAGGGTAAGATAGGAAAGGATAAGATATGAAGGAATAAGATAGGAAAGAATAATATATGAAAGGATATGATAGGAAAGGATAAGATATGAAAGGATAAGATAGGAAAGGATAAGATATGAAGGGATAAGATAGGAAAGGGTAAGATAGGAAGGGATAAGATAGGAAAGGGTAAGATAGGAAAGGATAAGATATGAAGGGATAAGATAGGAAAGGATAAGATATGAAAGGATAAGATAGGAAAGGGTAAGATAGGAAAGGATAAGATATGAAGGAATAAGATAGGAAAGGGTAAGATAGGAAGGGATAAGATAGGAAA
The DNA here is from genome assembly GCA_020284085.1 of Aporrectodea caliginosa. Taxonomy (NCBI): domain Eukaryota; kingdom Metazoa; phylum Annelida; class Clitellata; order Crassiclitellata; family Lumbricidae; genus Aporrectodea; species Aporrectodea caliginosa. Next base: position 664,675 of record JACEVL010000496.1, on the reverse strand, counting down.
GGGTAAGATAGGAAAGGATAAGATATGAAGGGATAAGATAGGAAAGAATAAGATAGGAAAGGGTAAGATAGGAAAGGGTAAGATAGGAAAGGATAAGATATGAAGGGATAAGATAGGAAAGAATAATATATGAAAGGATATGATAGGAAAGGATAAGATAGGAAGGGATAAGATAGGAAAGGGTAAGATAGGAAAGGATAAGATAGGAAAGGGTAAGATAGGAAGGGATAAGATAAGAAAGGATATGATAGAAAAAGATAAGATAGGAAAGGATATGATAGGAAAGAATAAAATAGGAAGGGATAAGATATGAATTGATATCAATGATATGTAACGATAGGTCAGGATAGAATATAATTAGACTAGACTACATTAGATTAGATTAGATTAGCTTAAACTGGATTTAAACTAGACACTAAACTGTTTTGCTGATGGAATAGTCTAGCTCTTATTAAGAACATATCACGTCACAATTATTGGCTGACGCAAAGATCGTCTATGACTCGTTTTACTCCCAAGTGGAGCTATACAAATGTCCAATTACAGTTAAGTCAGATCACGTCAGATTAAGAAATGGCTGGGTTGCCTTTTGTGCGATGAATTCGTCGACCTGCTTCCTGTTTTCGAGGTCGTAGAAGAACAAAGGACGGTCTGGAAGGAACCTCTGAACGGTCGAGATCGTTGAGAAGATGTTAGAGTAGTACATGGCACTGCCCGCCGTCACGATGACAAAGTCCTCAGCGAGTTCTGCGGTCAAGGTCAAGTACCTTAAGGGCTTTCGTCTCCAGTAGGTCCTATTCACTTCGAGTCTTCTTCCTTTCGCTGATACTCCCGACTGTGAAGGTGGATGATACTAAAACCGTTAAGCATTGACAAAACATTTGGTGAGTAAGATAAGGAATTGATAATAGGCCTATTATAACTCTTCTATGTTTATAGGCATGAACGTATTTCCTTCATCCACCTCAGTTTAACGGTTACTCTTCTATGTTTATAGGCATGAACGTATTTCCTTCATCCACCTCAGTTTAACGGTTACTCTTCTATGTTTATAGGCATGAACGTATTTCCTTCATCCACCTCAGTTTAACGGTTACTCTTCTATGTTTATAGGCATAAACGTATTTCCTTCATCCACCTCAGTTTAACGGTTGCTCTTCTATGTTTATAGGCATGAACGTATTTCCTTCATCCACCTCAGTTTAACGGTTACTCTTCTATGTTTATAGGCATGAACGTATTTCCTTCATCCACCTCAGTTTAACGGTTACTCTTCTATGTTTATAGGCATGAACGTATTTCCTTCATCCACCTCAGTTTAACGGTTACTTAGCTTTGGAGGGGAATGATTTAGTTAGCCCAAAGGAATCCTCCGACTCCGCAATTGTTCGAGAAAATCCCACTTCAACGAGTAAACAACAGGGCTAACCCGTTATTCATCATGAGTTAATGCGTCGCGAACGACTATAGCCGTAAGCTTGCTTGTTTACTGTTTAACGCCTACTGTGTGGTAACAAAGACCATTTTCGTCGCCCTCCTCCTTTATCCAGGCTTGGGACTGGCCTGCCAGAGTGCGAGCAGTGGTGGAGTTCAAAATAGCCGTAAGCCACGTATCAGCTGTTTTAAATAAGGGCAATTTCAGTCGATCAGTGTATAACGAAAAAAATAATAATGTGCTTTTGTTCAGATTCTTAAACCTATTGTAGAGTCTGTACATAACAAAACTAGCACTAGCAGGTTAGCAGTACTCAAGCATGACTTGACCGTAATCGTAATCGTAAAATTCCAATTTCCAATGCTCTACTACAAAGCTAAGCGTAAAGCACCATCTTATTCACGAGCGCTGCGTCGTATCAGAGGGGTTGTCCCAGAGATCAATGTCCACTGGAGGTCCGAGTCCGGTTGCCAGAGAGACCTCAGAGAGGATGCAAAGCAGCTGCTGGTGGGTTTCGTTGAGGACGAGGAAACTTTGAAGGCAAAGGGTCGGATGCATTAGGGTAGGAACGGGAGGTCTGCGGGTAGAACATTTTTGCTACCCGACCCGTACCCGTAACACGGGATCGTTACCCGTACCCGTACCCGACCCGTACTCGAAATTACTACCCAACCCGACCCGTACCCGCGGGTATACCCGTACCCGTACCGTACCCGCCACATAATTAATAGGACTTCTCATAACCGAAGTCCCTACCAGTCCAATGGTCTTACAAGGCATTTGGTAGTAATAATAATAGTCTGACGATCATGGTGATGATCACAGTAAATATAATAATAATAATAATAATAATAATAATAATAATAATAATAATAATAATAATAATAATAATAATAATAATAATAATAATAATGATAACGACAATGATAATGATAATGATAATGATAACGATAACGATAACGATAATGATAATAATAAAAATAATAGCAATAATAATAAACTTGTTTCGGGGGAACCGCAGGAGACAGCATGCCTCTTTCAGCATCTTTCAATTTGCACACAACGATTCAATGCTCTTGCAATTGACCTGTGAAGATGACCATTAAGTCCAGAACGACAAAACTCTTCGAATAGTTGCTTAGAACCTGAGGAATTACACTTACCCCGGGTGATTAAGAAAAATAATAATAATAAAAAATTAATAACTGTTATGCAGCCAGCCGTAGCACAGCAGTTTGCAGCAAAATACCGCTATTTCAGTACTTTATTACTCCCGAAGGCAGAAACAAAACATACATGCACAAATCTGAACAAACATAAACTCAAACGCACAGACTGCGAAAATGTTCGTAAAGATCATTTATGCAACTAAAGTTACCGTTCAAGATGCCGACGAGTTTAGAGTCACAAAGAAAGTGCTCAACAACGTAACACCAGAAAATATCCTGGAGAAAATTAGATGTCGAATGAACTAGTCGCCTATAGAATATCAAGCGACGTTTCTTAATAATGTGATGTAAGTCTAGTCTACCAAGGCCACAAATGAAGCCTTTAACAGATTCCCATTTATTAAAACCAAATAACTTTCTATAAACAGAGTTCCAACATGCATTCAGTTCATCTTCCTGTTTCACTGTGTATTTAACTACGGCTGAGGTGTAAGTTAATAATATTATACGCAAGCAGTAGCTTTCTTGTAAAGATAGATGAACCAACTCATTAAGATCTTTGGCACGTGCATAGATACAATTACAGGCAGAGAAAAAAGATCGTCTCACCGATTCCGTGTTAAAATTAAGCGATTTACCATGATTAGCCTAATCATCACACCCAAGTATTTTATTGATTGCACCCAAGGAATCGATACTATTTGAATAGTTTAAGTATTTATCAGAGGCAAAGGGGTGACAAACATGGTGCTTCAACTATACCTAGCCTCAACTACCGTAACTGCATCAACGTGTTGTAAAGAAAGCACTGCTGCTGGACAGCCAGGTTCGGCGTCAGCTACCTCCGACCCCGGTTGTCGGGACTGAAACTCAGATGAGATATAATGTAGAAACGCTACGATCGGATTATGTTGATGGAAGCAATCCATTTTGTAACTGTAAATTGAGCATCTATAAATGAATGTCAAGCTCACTAAGACACACGGACATACTAAGCCAACACAAGGCTACGGTAACTAGACAAGATACCGCCAGTTACAGTGAGTCCTTGAAGGTGCAAGACTCACAGTCAAATGTAACCCCAAAACTTCAGTTAGGTACAGGTAAAACCGGGTATACCCGTACCTGTAATGCTCCTACCCGTACCCGACCCGACCCGTAAAATGTCTACCCGACCCGTACCCGACCCGCGGGTACGGGTCGGGTACGGGTAAACCCGCGGGTACGGGTATACCCGCAGACCCCTAGTAGGAAGGTGATGAGTGATACTTTTAAAAGTATTTTATTTCGAATTTTCAAAGTACTCTTGAAAAGTATTTTGCCCATCACTGGTATGTGCTTATATATGTATGTATGTATGCATGTATGTATGTATGTATGTATGTATGTATGTATGCATGTATGTATGTATGTATGTATGCATGTATGTATGTATGCATGTATGTATGTATGCATATATATCCAATTTGAAAGGTCAGGCCAAGCAGGTAATAGATTGCTCTGAACTTTCTGACACGTACGGCTGCAGTCTTGACAACTGACAAATGAACTCATAAAATACCTCTTTTGAGAATTCTTCGATGTGAACCAACACCGCACAACATGAGACGCCTAAAAAACTCGCCATCAGCGGATACGCAGTCGCGACGTCAGCCATGGCCCCTCCAAGGGATGTGTGGGTGGGTGTCAGAGCCGTAGGGGCCATCTCGAATTACCATGCCTTTGCTCTTTGCTGATAGAAACATAATGCACTGCTTCGCGATTTAAGTCCTGTTTAGGTTTGTTTTAGAAAATCAAGTTCTGTATATATATATATATATATATATATATATATATATATATGATCTGATCTGGTACACACATCAAGGCATATATATATATATATATGCATAAATACATTCATACGTGCATGGAAACATACGTACATATACAAGCAAACATACGCACAGAGATAACTACATGCAGACATACCTACATATATATATATATAAACATGCGTACTTAAATGCATGAATGTATATATATACATAAATGGACACACACATATAGATGGACTGCACTGGTCCGGCGATGTCTTAAAGGCTTGACTCCCCGTACTTGCGGAAACTTCGCTGCCCTACCACAGGAGACCAACGTCGCTGCTCTCTTCGCTCAGCTGCGCACGCGGAGCTCCTTGTCCCTCGGTCGCGGACTGTTATTAAGAAACGCCGGGCGTTCTGTGTGGCTGGCCCTACGACCTGGCAGTGGCGTAAATCATGGGGTGCGGGACAGAGGGGGACTGTCCCACCCAAAGTTTTGACTTCAGCCGTTCTGTCCTACCCCAAAATCCGGCCCTCGTAGAATCTGCTCCCCCCAAAGCTATGTATAGATTTTCGCCTCTGCGACCTGGTATGGCCTCCCAACGTCACTAATAGATCACTCTGCCCTGTTCTTCTCTGGCATTAAGACTGTATTGTTTGACCAAGCTTGGGCTGGGAGCGGTCCTGAGTAAACAGTCATAAACATATTTTATAATAATAATAATAAAATAATAATAATAATAATAATAATAATAATAATAATAATAATAATAATAATAATAATAATAATAATAATAAGAGTAATAATAATAGTAGTAGTAGTAGTAGTAGTAGTAGTAGTAGTAATAATAATAATAATAATAATAATAATAAAATAAATGCATGCATACAATGTCATGCATACTTAATAAATCAATGGAGTCCCAATTCAAAAGAGCTATTCATGAACTTCAATCAATCTGTTCTTGGTTTAAAGACAACAGACCATCTATCAACATTGAAAAAGCCAATTTCATTCTATTCTGCTCCCTTCACAAATAATGCCTCCAATGCATCATTATAAGATTGTTGTTGCTGGAAAGTGACGTCTTCCAGGTTTTTATTGTATATCTTATTCAACATTTGATTTCTTTTTCATTTTCATTTGCGAGATTTATATAGGTTATGTACTCAGAAGCGCTCCCGACTCAACCCAGGCTAAAAAGAACAGTCTTAAGGTTGGCATAAAACGTGGTTGCTAGGGTTTTGGGCACCAAGCGAAGAAGTGCAGTGACCATCCGTCAATTCATGCTCAGACTAATTAACTTTTTAGTAAGTATATAGGCTATCGGTGTGCACACATATATAGTCTATAATAATCGGTGGGAATGCTTTCTCCCTGATTCTGCCTCGTGATTCGCTACTTGTTCACTACTAATTACAGTTACCATCCTGTACTGTATAATCAGTTCTTTCAACTCAATGTTTCGCTCTAAATTGCCTTATGTTAAAGTTTTAAATGCTTTTTTCCATCATCTGCATGTATTAGCATTGCAAACAAGCCAGCCGAGTCCTCAGTGAGTCCAACGTTTTTCAGCTGACTCACTGACCTTCATCAATGTTGTGTACAAGTTGCAGTTAGATAATGTTTATATGCTGGTGCTGATGTCAAAATAAACGAGTCAATCAATGAAACAATCAATACTTACTTACATATACATTCGGACATATATACATATATGCATATGTGCATACACATATACACACATATATACATGGATACATCCATATATTATATATATACACACACGTATTTCATGTAAACCAAAGTGCGGTTATGCCGTTGGATAAATCAAGAATATACTTACTTACTTTTACACACAAGCATACTTACTTACATATACATACACATACAGTCATACTCACATGCATACATAAACACACATACGTGCATACATACATAAAAACATACATATGGCCTACATATCTAGTCAATCAATCAATCAGCCGTTTATTGATTCAACAACAGCACAATTAATTAACAATTAGTCATTTCAAAAAAGTTAATCTGCTGATGCCGTCAACAGGACAGCCGTAAAGGATAAAATAATCCGCTATTGCAGGGCTGCCCCTTTTCCACATTACATGTATTTACTGATGGCAAGACGATTCTTATGATCATTTTTATGTCATACATGTACATGGCATTACATGCGTACATATAATATTATACAAGCATTCATCATTCATTCGTACATACATAAACACATGCGTACAAGCATGCATACCTAAATGTATGCATAGAAATGTATGGAGGGAGTCATGACCGGATTGTCCACTGCTGCCCTATTTCAAAACATTTTATGCGGAGCGTGATAGAGTTTGCTAGATTTCCTCGAGCAAAAAGCGTTCGACCCGCGCACAGGAAGTTCAGATAATGAAGTGGTGTGCATTCGTATGGCCAGCGGTGATGAAGGACTTTTTGTTTAGTAGAAACAATTTATTGTCATAATGGTATTGTTCTTGGCTGTTCAGTGTACTGTTCACAGTCACTGGGGTAAGGGACTAACAGGTTGTCTAGGATCCTACGATATGAACTCATTGGTCTTTCTTTTCCTCTTTCCGCAAACCAAGGTTGCCACAAGATTAATAAAAGAAATTCCATGAATTTCCACGATCTTTTCCCATGACTTTTAGGACTTACTTTAGACAAAAAGGACCTACCTTTATTGTCTTATCTAAGTAATATTTCTTTAATTTAAAAGTATGATAAGAATATGATTAGAAATACGTCTAACAACTTATACAAATTTATCCACAAGTAAAAGGTCGAAGCTTCTCTTTGAATAGAAAAAAGCATACTGATGCAGACTGACAATATCCAGAAATAGCTGATAGAACTGACAATATCCAGAAAGCAGTCGATAGATCCAGAATTTGCTGCTGCCGTACAATTATCGGATATGACTGTTTTCATATTGGATATGCCAGTTTTCCGTGTAGCTTGTAGAACACTGTTCAGTGTTTATGTGTGTTGAAAAATCTTTAAGACTCATGGTTACAGTAGCATTACTAACCGCAGTTAAAACAAAATAAACATCCATAAGACAGACACCATGATCTGCTCTAAAAAGGACGAGACACTAATGGTCAGGGACAGGACTGGAAACGTATTGAAACAAACCGAAAAATTTAAATGTCTTGAATCGGTAATGAACGCTGATGGTGGTTGTGAGCAAGATGTCAAGAACAGGATTTAGGTCGTTTGACAAAAGTGGAAAGACTTAACAGGTATACTCTGTGATGCCAAAATGCCGATTCATCTCAAGGAAAAGGTGTACAAGACAATGATAAGGCCAGTTATGATGTATGGAATAGAGTCCTGGACAGTTACAAGGAGACAGGAAGGGTTATTGGAGAAAACAGAACTGAGAAAGACGCTGGAAGTGGCATGTATTCCTGACAAAATACGAGAGGCAAGATTGAGATGGTACGGTCATGTGATGAGCAGAGAGGATGAACGTTGCGTCAACAGAATTATGACAGCAGATATCACCGAACGCCGCAGTCGGGGACGGCAGAAGAAGAGTGGGGAGACATGATTCAACAAGACGTCTCTTAGATTGAAGAAAGAAGATACTGTTGACAGAAATAAGTGGAGAAAAAGGATCCGAGTGGCTGAACGTCCGCTGGGAGGGATTAATTCAAGCTTGAAGGAGATATATTGTCATCGAAGTCACATGTTTTCCTGATTAAATTTTCATATGATTTTTACTGCTGCTTGACTCACATTCCCAAGCCTTTCATGCATTTCAAACAATGTGCTTGGTGTGCAGAGTTGGGCCCTTTCGCAGCCATGATGCATACGCGGATATTTTTAACCAGTGCTTCTGAAACCTACAACTTACAGGCATTGTTGTTCATTGTCAAACAAAGCAGTCTATTTAAATATATTATTTCAACACTGCATTTTATGATTATTATTAATTGTAGATAAAGACACAATAACTTGTCTTTGTTCCTTCTTTTATTACTATTATAAGCTTGTGCTTCCTCCCAGCAACTTCAATGTAACCAGATATTGAAATGAATGACATTTCCCCACAATTATAGATGGTAGATTCAGGCTGAGTCCTGTACTGCGGATGACCTATATTCGTGTCTTTAAATACCGTATTATATTAGAATATGTTTTAGGCAAACACCGACCACACTTGAAGGCCGCTGACCGCTATCGAATGCACCGGAAGAAATTTATATCGCCTGAATTACCATATACTTTTCGGGTTTATTAATTAAACAGTTCTGTAATTTAATTTAGAGGTCAGGGTTATGCTTGAGAAATAAAAGAAGAACCATTTACCGGGTTATTATTTTTCTTCCATGCATATAAGAAGTACTAGAGCAGTTAATGATTTTTCCATTATCCATGACTTTCCATGACCTATAGCTAAAAATCAAATTCCATGACTTTCTAAGACCTTTCTTGGAAAACACCTGTTTCTCCAGGTTTTCCAGGCCTGAAATTTTTCAAAGTCATATTCCATGACTTTCCAGGTTTTCCAATACCCGTGGCAACCATCAAAAACGGCATTTACGATTACGATTACGATCAGCGAGCTCATTCTAGCTTACTTTAATGTTCACGCGATGTTACTTGTCAGTACAAGTGCTTCTGCTTATTATAGAACAGATGTTGTCTCAATCGATTCGTTTTTAATTGCTTTTCCTACTGCTGGCCCTTCCAACAATATTATATGCACGTATTAAGTGAGGTCGACCTTGAGAAACGTGGCTACCGATTTTCGGACCCGGTATTCGATGGGTCATAGCGCTCAGCTTTCAACACCAAGAGCACGAGTTCGAAATTAATCTCCGGAGATGATTAATGTGTAATTGCTTCATTCACAATTGCCCAGCGCCATCAGATTACAGCGCTTCATAACTGCGTAATAACAATACAACTTCTACTACTACTACTACTACTACTACTACTACTACTACTACTACTACTACTACTACTACTACTACTAGTAGTAGTAGTAGTAATAATAATAGTAATAGTAATAATAATAGTAATAGTAATAATAGTAGTAATAGTAGTAGTAGTAGTAGTAGTAGTAGTAGTAGTAGTAGTAGTAGTAGTAGTAGTAGTAGTAGTAGTAGTAGTAGTACTACTACTACTACTAATAGTAGTAGTAGTAGTAGTAGTAGTAGTAGTAGTAGTAGTAGTAGTAGTAGTAGTAGTAGTAGTAGTAGTAGTAGTAGTAGTAGTAGTAGTAGTAGTAGTAGTAGTAGTAGTAATGTAATGTAATTAGCAACTTCTATTGCGCCGGTGTCTAATGCACAAGGCATCAACCGATGGCACACCAAAACCAAGCCGTAATCAGGTCAACATCCAGAAGATCAGTCCGTAAGAGGCAGAGAGGCAGCCTAAGGTGGATAAGCAATTTGAAAGAGGTAAGTTTTCAGCCGAGAACGAAATGACACAAGCGACTGAGCACAGCGTACAGACACAGGAAGAGAGTTCCAAAAAGTAGGTCCAGATACTGAAAAAGCTCGTTCACCGAGAACAGTTCTTGATTTAGGTATGACCAGACAAAGACAATCAGATGACCTCATTGAATAATGATAAGTCAGAGGAATAAGAACAGATTTTAAATATTGTGGTTGGCCAGAGTTCAAAGTTTTATAAACTATGAACCCCAGTTTGAAACGAATTCTTTGCTGAACAGGAAGCCAATGCAAAAATTTAAGCACAGGAGTTATAAGTTCATATTTGGATGTATTAGTTATGGCTCTAGCCAAAGAGTTCTGAACCCTCTGCAGCTTCAGTATGTTTGATTTATTGATACCAGTAAGAAGCGAGTTACAATAGTCTAGGCGACTGGAAACCAATGCATTTGCCAAAGATATTCCTGCAGACATGGGCACATAACGCCTAATTCTGCGTATGTCACGAATGAACATATAGGATGACTTACAAATACTGTTTACATGGCCAGTGAGAGACATGGTAGAATTAAAAACAACGCCTAAGTTGCGTGCAGCGTCGGCCAGCTCAATAACTGAGTCACCAAGTTTCAATGACTTAAGCCCATCAAATTTCTTAAGTTGCTGTGGAGTGCCAAGTAACAGAAATTCAGTCTTTGATGGGTTAAGGAGGAGTTTATTGGATGCCATCCAGGACTGTACTTCATCAAAGACAGCAGACAACATCTGTATAGATGAGTCACATGACAGACTATCAAATGAAATGTAAATTTGAGTATCATCAGCATAGAAATGATATCTCAGCGAATGATTATCAAGCAATGCTCCTAATGGTGTCGTGTATAGTGTAAACAAAAGAGGGCCAAGCACTGATCCCTGTGGTACACCGCATGTCAACAAAGCATCAGATGAAAAATTACCATTTAAATACACTGATTGAGTGCGTGGACTAAGATAAGTACTAACCAATTTAGTGCAGGGCCAGAGATCCCAAACCAATTCTCAAGACGATGAAGAAGAATAGAATGATCCACAGTATCAAAAGCAGCAGACAAGTCAAGCAGAACAAGTGCTGTCACCTTACCCCCGTCCATTGAGCAAATGATGTCATTATGAACAGTAAGAAGTGCAGATTCAGTTGAATGAAATCTACGATACGCAGATTGAAAAGGGGAGATTAGTGAGTTTGATGACAGGTGAGTCTGCATGCGATTCATGACTATCCGTTCAAGGATTTTAGATATAATATTCAAGGTTGAGATAGGCCTATAATTTGACAGATCATCAGGATCAAGAGAAGGTTTCTTAAGCAGCGGATGAACTATGGCATGATCAAAAGTAGATGGGAAAGATCCCTCATGCAATGAGAAATTGATAATTGATGTAATGGTGGGACCAAGGACATCAAAGCACTCTTTAAGAAACCAAGTAGGAATGGTGTCAAGGAGACCGGTTTTGTTAGGCGAGGAAAAGATAAGTGCACGAACCTCTCCCACAGTAGTTGGCAGAAAGTAGTCCATGATAGGAGGTGTACAATTTGGATAGAGGAATTTGTCCAGTGCAGAGGAACTGATCAATTTAAGACGTATACCAGAAATATTGTCTGCAAAAAAGTTCAAGAATTTACTTGCAAGATCATGAGCAGCTAAGCACAAAGTAGGAGCCAAATGTAACTTCTCCCGATGTAACAATTTATTTAAGGCCAACCACAGAGATTTGGGTGATGCAGAACTTTCAGCAATTAAGTTAGTTAAATATTCAGATTTGGCAGATGAAACAAGTTTTCGAACACGTTTACACTGTTGCTTAAACTTAATGTGATCAGAAGGCAGACGAGAGGGGTGCCACCAACGCTCCAATTGACTTCTTCGACGCCTAGCCTCAGAAATAGCAGAGTTGAACCAAGGCTGTGGTGTGCGCTCTACAACCCTCTTAATTTTAAAAGGAATTTGCTTATCAAGCAGCTCAGTTAGAGTGGACTGGAACTGCAGAGCCAGCTCATTAGCTGTTTGTGCAGGAGATAGCTACTCAGAGGCGCTCCCGACTACAGAGCGGACACTGAATCGGAGTTTCACGCCGAAGCGCATGAGCAATTGCGAGTGAAGGACTTGCCCAGGGTCCCTACGCGGCGGCTTGAGGTGGATTCGAACCCGCAACCCTCGGGCTGCAAGGCACCGAACATAATCCCTGTACCTCCGCGCCCCACATAGTAGCAGTAGCAGTAGTAGTAGTAGTAGTAGTAGTAGTAATAGTAGTAGTAGTAGTAGTAGTAGTAGTAGTAGTAGTAGTAGTAGTAGTAGTAGTAGTAGTAGTAGTAGTAGTAGTAGTAGTAGTAGTAGTAGTAGTAGTAGTAGTAGTAGTAGTAGTATGTAGTAGTAGTAGTAGTAGTAGTAGTGGTAGTAGTAGTAGTAGTAGTAGTAGTAGTAGTAGTAGTAGTAGTAGTAGTAGTAGTAGTAGTAGTAGTGATAGTAGTAGTAGTAGTGGTAGTAGTAGTAGTAGTAGTAGTAGTAGTAGTAGTAGTAGTAGTAATAGTAGTAGTAGTAGTAGTAGTAGCAGTAGTAGTAGTAGTAGTAGTAGTAGTAGTGGTAGTAGTAGTAGTAGCAGTTGTAGTAGTAGTAAAAATAGTAGTAGTAACCCTGAGCAGTGTTTCTTCGTCCTCTTCAAAGATGAGTGGTGACATTTGAAACAGAATCCAGATAAGAATTGCGGTTTGAATGAGGAAAACCTTTCGCAGCCTATTTCTCATCACCGTGCGTCCCAAGACCTTAGGAAACCTATGCAGTCATACAAAAGAATGAAAGTCGTCGATATTCGTTTTATTGATAAAAACAATCTGAAAAAAACGCAGAAGTGATAATGGATAATTAAAAGTAATTAGAAATTGTTTAATTAAACTAGCCAAAAAATTATATTATATAAGGATCTGGATATAAACTGAGAGTTGTCTTTGGGTGGGATAGTATGGATGTTTGCCCTAGGTCTTAATTGGAGAGAGAGGAGAGGGGTCGGAGTGGAGGTAGGAGTTGGTGAAGTACATGTTTGGGGCTGTGTAATATGGAGAAAAGGAGTTTCGCATCGGCTACATTAGCAAGTTCAGAGACTGTTGGAAAGGATTATTCTAGGTTATTTTTTAGGAATTTTCCAGGCGTTTTTTTATCGGAAGCCAGGGTAAGACTCACCAGGATGGGTTCACCATGGGTTCTGAGTTTTCTAATAGCATCAAGAGAGGAGGAGCAAGTTGCTGTGAGGTGGTCTATATGGGCTGCGACTTTGAGGTTATCTTGAATAGTGACACACAGTATTTTCACAGTTTTAACTCGGGTAATACTAGGTAATAGAAGACGTTTAATAGTTGCACAAAAGTGAAACATAAATATCTATGCGAAACAGCCAACTAAGAACGTGCAAACAATTCCTAGGATTATCAATGAGAAAGTGATAAAGTTCTTTTAAAACTAGATAAGAAGAAAACCGTACATATTAGCATGTATGTCTCTGGGTATTTGTAAAGCAACAGTAACACTGAAGAGGTGCGTCTCAAGATGGCTTGAAAACATTTCCTTATATCGAGGCCTATATGTAACGAATAGTTCGAGAGTGCAATGGTCAACTGTTCCAGGAGGATGGTCCAATGCATGAGAAAGCACGATGAGCCTGCATCGTCGAACGTCAACTCGGGACCAACAGGTCTCCACGGGCTATTAAGCGCAATGAAGTACAAAATTGCATAAAGACTTTGACTGCATTGATCCGATGATTGTTCCAATCCGAAATACCCAAAACCTAGGTTGGGTTTGACTTTTTAAGTTTTTTGGACATTTTTTAACTTAATTTACAGTTTATAGGACAGTTATCTGTAAGCACTAAACATAATCTCTCAAGAAAGGAAACGTGGAAAATTTTGAATTTCCTGAGAGTTGACCTAGAGCCCCAGACGCAAGTGCAGGAAACAAGATGACACAATGCAGGCAAGCGCTGAAAAACTTAAGTAATTATTTTATACTGTGAAGATTTCAACGGGAAAATGACGTAGCAAAATACGTGACGTACATGTAGACAGCTTAAACTCAGGCTAAGCCTAACGCATCTTTTTTCCGTTTGCCTGTTTGTCATTCTCTCTGTCAACCTATCTGACTCTGCGATATGCCTGTCTATCCCTGTCTATATGCATGCATGTATGTTTGCACGTACGTATACATGTATCGTATATATATATATATTAAAACTAGAGCAAATAAGGAGATATCAATTAGGGATATTTATGTACCGTTATTATTATAACGGGGGGGGGGGCCCGTGGCGCATTGGAAAACATCTGGCACAGAGACCGAGAGGTACCGAGTTCGAGCCCCCGTTGGGCGGATATGCTTTGTAGGCTGCTATTAGCGCCGTTGTATTGCAAGCTGTCTGTTCTGTTAGTAGTTAAGATTTAAATTGCATAACATGTAAATGTACAGCGCAGTGCGTTTGTAAGGCGCTTAATAAAGAAAAGATATTATTATTATTATTTTATAATCTACTGCCTCTTATATACCAAGACTTTTTTCGACCTAACTTGGGCATCAGTCACCATCCATCCAGAAACCCCAGATCCTTCCTTATCCCATTTGCCCGTACTAACACAAGACTCTCTTCCATTAAATGTATAGGACCGAGAACATGGAATACGATCCATATCTAGCCTTCATATCTTTAAACGCAATTTACGTGACTATATTTTAAGGGCTTCATCAGTTACGCAAGGACACTCTAAATATTAACACAAAAGGTTTCCTAATGTAATATTTTTAATTTATGTGATTACTGAGGCATATTAAAATGTGCATCCATACCGCTGTTAACTTTTCACACTTATCTAGTTAAGTTTTAATTAAGTCTGATTAAGATTAATGTTTATCGTCTAATTTGGTTTTCATTGGCCATACTACTTTCTGTAATATTATTACCCAAGGTGGCCCTGGTTAGCGGGAGCCTTCGGCCCCTTATGGGCCTCCTAGGTAACCTTAACATGTATTGCCGATGTATTTCTGTTGTCAATTATCCTTTTTTGTATGCTTTTGGTTACTGAATAAAAAATCAATCAATCAATCAATCAATCAATCAATCAATCAATCAATCAATCGTACGTATGTGTATATGCTTTTAGCCCTAACTATGCACGCATTGATTTGTGGATCTCTTTATTGCACTGCATTGCATTGTATTAAAGATTCATAAAGCTCATCTCACAGTGCACATCCATCAGAGGCGCTCCCAATGCGAAAGTCATCGAGAATAAAGAGGTAGCGGACAGATGTAGCAGGGCCACCGGATAGTATGGTGGTGCGAACAAAGTGGGGGGAGTTGATTCTATAGCGAAGGGCCAATGCAGGCAAAGGTGCGGGACTGAGCCATGGCCGTTCTCACACGACGAACGAAAAGGTCAAGACGATCAGAAGATCGGTGCGGGTGAAGGGAAGCAGCCGAGGTAGGCCGACGTATTGAGTCACATAGGTATTTCGGGGCAAGACCTACGTAGGATCGGCAAATGATGACAAATGCCTTTAACTGCATGCGTGCAGTAAGAGGAAGCCAATGTAGCTGTTCAAACATGAATGCAGAGACAGTGGCGTAACGAAGGGAGGGGCACAGGGGAGGCAGCCACCCTCGGGCGCAGCACCAAAGGGGCGCAAAATTAGCTTTCAGTGGTACACTGTACTATGACAAAAACGATTAAAAGTCAACACGAAGATTAAAAGGGAGCGCAGTCATGAACCTTTGCCCCCGGGCGCTGAAACCCTTCGTTACGCCACTGTGCAGAGATATGGGAGAATCGCGGCAGACGGGCAATAAGTCTGGCAGCTGCATTAAGAACCGATTGCAGAGGGGAGAGGCGCACTTTAGGGAGGCCAGCCAAGAGGGAATTACAATAGTCAATGCGAGAGCAAATAAAGGCATGAACTATTGATGTAAAAACGAAAGAAGAAACAGATCTTCGGATTGCCTTCAAGCGTCGGAGATGGTAATAGCAGGAGAGGGTGAGATTAGTGATGTGGTCAGAGAAGAAGACAGAGTGACAACCAGGATACGAACAGAGGTTGAAAAGGTATAGGAAGGAAAACTTTCGTCCATGAGGGAATAGTCAATCTTAGCAAGTTGCTGGCGGGTGCCAAACCAGATCAAATAATTATTGGTCTTAGTTGGGTTTAAGGATTGGATTCTATTGCATTGCATATGAAACTTGAAAACTGTTCTTATCCGCCGCGGTTGGGCTGGCAGCGTCTCTGAGTAGCTAAATATTGGAAAGGCGCTATACAAATGTGATGATCTTCTTCATAACTCCGCCACTGATTGCACTCTGTCAGTGCCAGTCCCAAGCCCGGATGAAGGAGGAGGGCGACGCTAATGATCTTTGTTGTCACACAGTTTCGTTAAACTGAAACTACTAATACAAATGTGATGAAGTAACGCTGGAATGAAAATCTATAACCGGTATGTTGTCAAGTTCAATACTTACCTAATGTGAAAGATTTTCATTCTTCGTTCGATCGTCTCGAGGTCTTCGGAAATAAAGACAATAATTATATTCAGCCGAGAGTGGGGTACTGGTGCGTATACGTGTGTGCGAGTCCCCCAACAGCAAAAGTAACGAGATCTTTATTATCAATCGTTACAACTGACGATCGATTTAGACATCTGCTGTTAGTTAATATACGCTTCGTATCAACACTCGCTAGTCATGTCTCTGTCTCTGCCTCTGTCACTGTCTCTGTCTCTCTCTCTGTGCCTGTTTCTCTCGGCGCTGCTTACCATTGGCAACATAGCCTGCGCAGCACAGGCACCTGGCTGGCGGTATGTGGGTCACAAGCTCCGCGAGACACTGTGTCTCTGTAGCGGAACAACTATTGGAGTCTTACATGAAGAGAATGCTCTGCTTGCCTGTCATTATTTAAAGGCCTTTGTAATTGTCCGTTCAACCACCGTAGTGTGCTATGGCCTGTAATTCTGTTGACGAACAATCGTAGCAACAATGGGAAGAAATAAACATTTAGGGTAGCCCGAGAGGCAGTCGTGGGTAAGGTGGGTATGAAGTGTTAGCGACTTCATATTCTTAGCCTCGGCATACGAGGGCGGATGGCCCGTACTCTCTCTCTCTCTCTGTGTCTCTCCTCTCTCTGTCTCTGTATCTGTCTCCTCTCTCTCTCTCTCTCTCTCTCTCTCTCTCTCTCTCTCTCTCTCTCTCTCTCTCTCTCTCTCTCTCTCTCTCTCTCTCCTCTCTCTGTCTCTGTCTCTGTCTCCCCTCTCTCTCTCTCTCTCTCTCTCTCTCTCTCTCTCTCTCTCTCTCTCTCTCTCTCTCTCTCTCTCTCTCTCTCTCTCTCTCTCTCTCTCTATCTGTCTGTCTGTCTGTCTGTCTGTCTGTCTGTCTCTCTTTCTCTCACCGTTTCCTCTTCCACCGACAGTGTACGGTCGGTGTCTCATCATAGCCGAGTTGGGTAGGGGCGCAGATGGGGCAGAAATCTCGAACCAAATATCTGCCCTGGGGGAATTTGAACCTCCGACCTCTCGATCGACAGTCCCACACGTCAACCACTACTCTCGAGCGCCCCCAGAATAATCTTGACAGTGACTGAAAGCCGCAACTGTTCACGCGCTGTACGAATCCTTCCTTAGCCAAAGTAAATCGCTACTTGTTTTTCATGTTGCATACCTTAAAAATACTTGGCCCAGAGCGTTTAATGTTGAACAGCTTCAAAATAGTGCGAGTACAATGTGATCTCATCGATGATTTACTAACTGCGAGCAGAAAAGCGACAGGAGTGCCCTGAATATGCATCTCAGCTGCACATGTTTTGCGTATCATGAGTAATAAGATTATGGCGGCCAAAATGACGTGGGCCAGTTTGGTCTGAAAACTTAATAGATGTGTTGATTCTTTGCAGTTTGTTTAAGTATACCCTGTGTCATAATAAAGGCGATCAGCGTCGCCCTCCTCCTTAACCTGGCAACAACGTGAGTCCAATGACCCTGTGTCGCTGGGAATATCAGACGATAAGAGAGAGACAGACAGACAGACAGACAGACAGAGACAGAGACAGAGAGACAGAGACAGCGAGAGACAGACAGACAGACAGACAGATAGAGACAAAGAGAGACGGAGAGACAGACACAGACAGCGAGACAACAGATACAGAGCGAGAGACAAAGTGAGAGATAGCGAAAGAGGGGAAGAGAGAACGAGAGGGCGTGACAGAGAGAATGAGAAAGACAAACAGAGACAGAGAGACAGACAGATTGACAGAGACAGACAGAGAGGGGGACTCGCCATCAGTCCTCGTATGCCGAGGTTAAGAAACTGAAGTCGCAAGCACTCACTCGTGGCTACTTCTTGAAATGAATCGAAGGAACTGCTATCAACGCAAACGAATCCCGTGCCCGAGACTTAGGTTAATGATCATCAACTGCGCTGAGCACTGACCGTCCGTGCCACTACTACTGCCAGGAAGTGCCAGTCCCAAGGCTGAAATAATGAGGAGGGCGACGTCAACTGCCCTGGCAGACACAAGATGTCGTTAAACACTTGGAACTGTTTGGACTCAATACTATAGTAGAAAGAACTCAGCCTCTGTCGCTATCGGGTGGTGCCAGACCAAAGCCTGCATGAATCAGGAGGTCAACTCTAATCATCTCCCTTATGGCATAGTGCCTCTAAACAGAAACTCTTTCAATCGCCAAATGTGTTGTCTCTCATGGAATGTAAATCGCATTGACATCGAACAACCGTTAAAGTCATCGCGTTCGAAACAAGTGCCTCCTAAAAATTGAAGTTTTTAATTGTACTTGGTTACACCCAAAGTCACGAAATAGCTGTGCACATCAAACGTAAATTTATACGAAGAGTCTGCTCTGGTCAACAAGTTGATACGATGGCTCTCTTGTCTCCCCTGTGTTGGGGTTTCATGACTAATACCACTCGATGCTTACACCTTGTGCCCGTATTTATCGAATACTATCGACTCGTGTATCTTCTCCTTATGAACTAACAACTCAACATATAAAACACCTGACGAGATCAAAGCTGAACGCTAACCAAATAACGGAACCGGTTGAACCAAAAGAGGAAAACTGCTCCAACCGGAAAGTCTCACGACGTTCGGTATTTCGAAACAACGGTCGTGAAATTCGGCTTCGTAGGCGATGCGGGACACATGCGAACATTCGCCTTATCTTTCAATATAGGACCGCTCCTCTTCACGTCAGCGACAATCTGCGACCCGAAGTACCGCATGTGGTCAAAGGCAAAGTAGTTCGCCAACAGAATATTCAAAGCCGACTGGTCAAAGCGGTGACAGTTGGCGTAGACGCTGCGAGACTTGTACGGATCATCGCAGTTCGTTCTATTGATGGGTGCAATGCAGTGAGGGTCGAGGGCGCACAACATCCACCACCAAACGACGTTCTCGAAGGCGAGTCTGGTCCGGTAGAGAAGGAGGCAGTTGGCCTCGTGTTGGTCCGTCTTGATCATGCCGTCTTTGGAAGTAGGAAGGAAGGAGTACATCTGCGGATGGGTTACGGCGAAGTTGGAATGACCGGTCGAGGTGAGGGCGAGCATTCCATCGGATTCCACCGCCTTATGGAAGATGTTGGTGAAGTTGCCGGAGAAGAATCGGATCGAGGAGTCGATCCAGAGCACGCCTGGATATTCAGTCAACAGCTCCTGTCACGAAATCCAACATATACGAATAATACAACGTAATGTAATGTCTTTGAGCATTTATATAGCGCTCTCTGCCCTAGCCTATTTATGATATTATATGTCATTACGAACGAATATATTACGTCAGGTAGCTAAACAACGCACATTAAACCGAGTCACCAGTGGCGGGCCCACGCACACACGTGGAACCAACCAACGGATTCCCATCGATGTTCAGAGTCTCTGGTCCAAGATGTGTCGATAGAGTAATAATAATAAATAAGTTCAGTTAGTCCTAATCGTAAATGTAATCGTAACTGTAGTCATAATATCGTGTTAGTAATCGTAATTGTAATTATGTATGTAATCGTAAATGTAATCTTAATTATAATTGTAATTGTGAGCTATAACTGTCTGAAGCAGTATTTAAAAGGTAGGCGCATGGCACCAACTCAATCATGAGCGCTGCGTCCTGTCAGAAGGGTTGTCTAGATATACCAAGTGAAGGAAGATCTGTAGATCCGGTTGCGAAAAAGTCATGGAGATACGGAGGCAGAAGGCTACTAAGGCGGATTTCGTTTAGGTCGAGAGAAAGAGATTGAAGGGTAGCGGAGTGCATGTATCGGTGAAAGAATTCTTGAAGAGGTTAGACTATATTAGAGTTAAGTACTGTGGCACCAAATGAACCAAATATCCTGGCCTAGGATGTTTGCAGCCAGGAAAAAATTTTGAAAGGGGGTTTACTTTTCGGGGGGATATCCATCCGCTGGGCATTGTCGTATTTTCTACATTTGTAGTGTTTAATAACTGTAATGCATTTATTTTTATTTCGGAGGGGGATTGAACCAGTAAACCCTCTAAATACGGCCATGTCCTGTTTCTTGCGGACTTGAATTGATATAGCGCCGGTGTGTAAACTGGTCTCCATGACGCAGAGTTTGTGGCGTGAGAAATTTAGAAGATTTCCTGGACATTACCAATCGTCTCTGTATTCAACTATTCACCGCCTGGAGACAATTCCAAGATGGGATTCCATGGGAAAACGAAGTAGAAACGGCAACACTCAGGAGAGACGCACGCCAATGATGCATGGGCGCCCGCAGCATAGGTCAAGGGGGGTCGCGTGACCCCCCCCCTGGAAATCATGATGAAATAAAAATCCGACAGGTTTAATCATGCAAATAAAGCTTAAAATATATCACAAGATTCTGTTCAAAATACTTAGTAAATACTAGCTTTAGTTTCATACTGCTTAAGCCTACTAATAAGTTACTATACTAATATTCAGTGGCTGATTTAGCCATAGGCCTGGAAGCCAACCGCTCTCCCCTGTGCCCCTCCTGGTGGTGTTCTGGCACCCATTAAAACAGACTCGGCGGTCATCGTGGGCTACCACTAGCCTGTCAGAACGGCCCTGGAATGGCCGAAATTTAGTTCTTTACTTAGCCCCAATAAACAATGCTCATCACGATTCAGTCCGCTAGGTCTACGTTCAACTGGCTTCCCCATTATTTATATATCATGTAGACTGTGTTATCAAAGACACATGTTATCTCGGACTAATGTACCGACATCAGTGGTGGAACACTTCGACTCAGAGGTTGACCTTATCACTTCAGGTCACACATATTGACAAAGCCAAGCCGACTGGGACCTCTGGATAATCTCTGGATGAAGAGGTCGGCCCGAGGTCAAAAATTTCCCCACACCGGCATTAGCTTACCCCACAGGTCCCTGCATTCCTCAAGCACTGTATCCGTTACGTTTCTCTCATGCATTCTGAGTCTGTATCTGAGGATTTTGTATTCAGTTAAGTTAAAAGTATGTTAGAATTGACCGTGTTTCTCTTCTTTTGGATTACTTATGGAAGAAGATTTTTGTGTCAAGGTTATCCTTAATTTTTCTTCGCTGGTGCTGTGTAGAACAATAGGTTAGACTTTACTGTGTAGTTTACATCCATTCTGTTGGATTGTCTCTGGAAGAACTGTAAACAACTGTTGGATTATCTGATTATTGAAGAAGCGAAGAGCAGTCCCTTAAGCCAGCCCAGAAGCAGCCATGGGTATGAAGTGTTAACGACTTCATTTTTTAGCCATGGCATGTTAATATGGATAACAAGAATAATCGTAAGCTGCAGCAAACTCTAAGTGCCCTTTGGACCGTGAAGCCTGCTAAGTCACAAAAGAAGTCGTCTGAACGGTCTGATGAACCCACTGCACCCTCCTGTACAGACATTCCATATTCCTTGCATCCAAGACCGCATGACCGAATTGTCCCACAGGTTGAGAACTTAATGAGAAAAACGTTTTTAACTAGAAACTTTATAATAGTTAATTTCATGTAAACCAAAGTGCGGTTATGTAGTTGGATAAATAAAGAGTATGCTTACTTACTTCTGAATGATTGTTTCGTCTGATTTTAAAAGACTAGGCTATAATTAGTCAGACTCAGTGGTTTTTTTCTAGAAAAAAGTTATGGAACTCAGCAAATTCAGAACAAGTATAGAGACATGTGCTAATATTTCTGTTTCATATACATGTGTCAATCTCAATAAAACATTGAAATCACTTAAATGAAATTAACGTATCTAAATAATTTAAAATAATTTTTTATTAAAAATTTTAATGAAATGTATTATTTATTTATTTTGTAATAGCTGAAAAAGGTTCCGGAACGCCATTCCGGACCGCTCCGCTTAAAAAAGCACTGTTAAGACTTAATAGGTATTTGACCGTATTGTTAAGACAATGTAATTATGTGAGTTTAGTTTAATGACATATTATAACGCAACTAACTCTCTCGGCCGTGACTGACCCCCCCTGCAAAAAATCCTGCGGGCGCCCATGCAATGATGATGACGATTACAATGACGATGATGATATTGGTGATGACGATAATGATGATGATGATAACGATGGCCATGACGATGATGATGATTACGGTAATAATTGAGGATGCTGACGACGATGAAGACGATGATGATGATGATGACGATACTGATTATGACGATAATTATGCTGCTGATGACGATGATGATGATAATGGTGTAGATGATGACGATAATAATGTGATGATGAGGATGATGGTGACGTTGACAATGATGGATGAAGATGATGATTATGATGATGACGACGACGATAATGATGACAATAATGATGGCGATAGAAATGATGTTGACGTTGATTGCGATATTTCCATCACGACACATTACATCCTATGTTTTTCTGACATCTGATGAAATTCCTTTCTTCTGCTAGCGCTATCTGGCGACCCCCTTCATAACTGAGAAGCGTTCATCTGCTGGACCCTGTCAGTACGTACCGCTATGATGAGTGGTTTCCAGGCGTAGTTCCTTCGGTATTGGACGTGCCTCGGATAGCGACGGAAGTCAAAGACTCGATATATAACGTCGCAAACCTCTTTTATCTGCATACAAGAGAAATACACTGGTTCAATTGAAGCACTTAGCCGTTCTCACATTTAATAATGATGATGACAATGACAACGACGATGATAATGACAATGGGAATAAAAAAATAATTTTTTTTAACGTGGTGGCTTTTACGGGTTCTTTCACCAACTTAGACTTTGATAACTATAGGGCCTATACCAGACAATTCTGCTCTTCCTCTGAAATCTTTATGATGCTAAAGTCCATGAGAGATCCTTTAATAATAAAAATAATGATAATTAATAATGATGATGATGATGATGATGATGATAATAATAATAATAATAATTATATAATAACAATAATAATAATAACAATGACAATAACAACAACAACAACAACAACAACAACAATAACAATAATAATAATAATAATAATAATAATAATAATAATAATAATAATAATAATAATAATAATAATAATAATAATAATAATAACAATAATAATAATAAAATATTAATATCTAAGATTCTAAGTTATGGGCAAAAGTTAACTAAAAAGCTGAAAATTTTTAGTTAAACTTAAATTGTTTAGTTAAGGATGAAGTTCAACTGGAGAAAAATAGTTTAGTTAAAACCAGAGTTTAACTCAAAGCTCGAAAGCACGTACCATACGTATTCTATTTTTTGAAAGGTACGTACGTTTTTAACGTACCCTATTTTAGGGTACGTAAACAATACAAAAATACGTAACACCGACATTTACCGTTTGGCGAATCGGGTGTTTCTTTTTCGGTTCCAGATCGTAGAAGAAGATCGTGTGATTCGGCAGATGTCGCTGAACCGTTGAAATGGCGTCCAGACTGTAGGAATAGAACATTGAGCTGGCTGCTGTAGCCACCACGAACTGCGTCAGGATTTCTGGAGTCAGGCTCACAAAATCGATCTCGTTAATATTCCAGCTGAGACGGGAAGTCACGACGTCGAATCGCTTGCCCAGCTGATCCGCAACACCCGACTGAAGAGGTGGACGGTAGCGGAACCATCTGTCAGGGTCGTCATCTTTCGCTAGAGGTCGCTGGCGTTCGATAACTTCGTAATCTTTTATGTTCTGCCTCTGTTAATAGCGTCAAAGCGTCGGTAATAAGTAAGTAAGTAAGAATATGCCTTATAGAGAAGCACTAGCAAACGCACAGCACTGTACATGGCAAGAGTAATACATTCAAACAAAAACAAACAAATTAGTCATCGTACAGTATCACCAGTACGATCATCGCTATGGCTGCCACCAACGACACCACCGTCACCATAATCATTCTGACCAGCAACAGCATTCTTAATGAACAACTTGTTTAGCGCCCTTCTAAGTACGCAAGCCACAAACTGATGGTGCGCCCAAGCCAAGCCGTAATTAGGGCAATACACAGGAGGTAATTTAGATCTAATTTAATGTAATCTAATGTAATCTGGTGTAATTTAATTTAATCTAATGCAATTTTATGAAATCTAATGTAATATAGTGTAATCTGATCCAATCGAACAGAATCTAATCTAATTTATTTTAGTCTAATTTAGTCCAGTCTAGTCCAATCCAGTCCAAACCAGTCCAATCCAGGGTAGTCCAGTTCAATCCATTCCAGTATAGTCGAATCCAGTGACCGCAGCTTGTATACATAAATTTAATTCAGTACTTAGCTGTCTTTATCAACAGGTAAGACAATTTAGAACATAAGCCTAGTCTAAGCTAATCTGAAACTATCAAATAACTTCTATTGTGGCATCATAATATTGCCAAATGCATCGGTCGATGCTCGATTTAAGCGAGATCTCGTAGACAAGACTACAAATCTGTTGGAGCAGACTGAAGCAATCACTACCACCACAACCACCACAACAATCACAACCACCATCACCACCACCGCCACAACATGTCAACCACCACCGCCACAACCACAACAACCTGTAGTGCTTTTATTACATGCCAACTTTCATTTTATTCTCCCTCTCCCCTCCTTATAGTCAATGACTCATCGCCATCATCATCATCATTATCATCAAAACAAACAACTATAATACTGTCATTATTACTACATCTGCAGAAGTTAACTTTATCAGTTGTGTACGTTCTAGATCAAAGGGCAATAAGAATGACGCTTTTGCAAGCTGTAGATACGGTATAGTACTTATGGCCAGAACATCTAAAGTAGGCCTATAGTCCTTACTATAGCCTATATACTACGAGACAGACAGACAGAGACAGACAGACACAGGCACAGACAGAGAGAGGCAGAGAGACCGAGAAAGAGAGAATGTAGAAATACTGAGATATGAGGCATGCATTATTATCCGATCATTATCTTCATAATGAAATCTCTATCGGTCGCTGTTAGCTTTGCTTGGATTATATCATAGACCCCTTCAATCTACGTAGTCTATGGCTTATATATAAACAACGTTTCGTTTGGCCGTGCCCAGGGTCAATGGGTCTCAGTGGGCAATTAATTGTAAGCACCTCGTCATCGGCTCTTTTCGAGTTGTCGACTTCGAGTTCAACGGAAGACGAGAATGGCCCCAGTAACATTCTCAAAAAGAACATTCCAGAGAGCAGGACAATCAGTTTCAACCGGCGCCGACGAGAGAGAAGCCACCGCAGCATGTTCTCTGAAAAAAAAATCGTTAATAATCAGTAATCTTATAATATAAGTCTTACTTTGTTTACGTTGTCCTTCCGAATGTTTGTTTGTCTGTTTCTAAAGGCTCCGAAACGGAACGCTTTAGCGATTTGAAAAATCGCACGAAACTTTATTACGCCACGTCTGTTTCAACGCGACTATTTTCAGCTCGCAATTTTATTTAAACGCTGACATATAGACATTTTAAACTTCAAAATTATGAGCCTACCTTAATACCAATAACGGAGGCCATTAATATGCATATTTTAACCTCGCTTGAGCGGCGTGACGTAAGAGAAATGTTGTCTTACGTCACGCGAGGATTAATTAGGCGCAATCGAAATAAAACACGGGCTCCGTTCCGAAAAATTACGAGCGCTGTAATGGAACACGATCGAGCTTCGTCTACTATTACATTATTTAGCCCGGGGAACAAATAATAGGCCTATATAAGGTAGAGATAACCTGTGCGGTACTATAATTTTCAACTCATTATTTACCTTAAATTCCGATATAGCCTACGGAAATGCTTATTTTCACCTCTAAATATCGTTGCCATTCAGATATGTGGACATTTCAAATATTTGAAGCCTTCAGCATATATAGTAAGTAAGTAAGTAGACTTTAGTTGCAGCCTTTAAAAATTACGCACGGGGAGAACCCGGGCAAAGCCGGGTAAAAAATTCTAGTTAATACATAATTAGAACCCAGAAAAATTAATTAGTATTGAATTGTATTGAATTTGTTCATTGTACAGAACAGGTTTTAGGTTACAACCAAGAAACAGCAAGTACATCGTAAATCGTAAACTCGAAACTTCTACAGGTTGTAAATTTGTACAATATTGAGTTTATTGAATAAAGGGTTGGAGTGAGCCATATAGGGTCAGTGGAAAATAATTCGACCTGCAGCTTTCTGAAGCTTCAGCATGCAATCCAAATTGCAGGTTCTATAAGAAGCCCAAACAACACAGCAGTAATTGATATATGGTTCTAGTAGGGTATGATACAATAGTTTCAGTTTATCAGCATGTAGTAAAATGCCAACTACCTTTGACACCTTATTGGTGATCATATCCACATGTTTGTTCCATATAAGCTTATCAGTAACTAAAACACCCAGAAACTTGGTTTCATGTACACGAGGGAGTTGCACATCATTTAGAAATATGTTGAATTCCACAACGGGAATCACCCTATTTCCAAAAATCATAAAATTAGTCTTATCTAAGTTCAAAGATAACAAGTTTGCAGAAAACCAATGGCTTATCAGCAGTGCTTTTTTTAAAGAATTTTTATAACAGCACAACCTCTTCTCTCTTTTTCAAAAACCCAAGGTAAATTTTTCCCAATTGGATGACAATGACCTTTTTTAGCAATTTTTCACTGCACACATATGCTTTTACAGTTGCACAAATTGATTTAGAACTGCACATTTAGTGTAGAACTGCACACTAAAAAGCCCTGCTTATAATCAGCCTTAAATCATTATTTAGAGTTTCAGTTAACACCAAGGGACTATGCCCAGAGGCAAAAATATTTGTGTCATCAGCAAACATGACTAATTTTACGGCTGTCACAGACTGTAAATCATTTATGTATAATATAGACAGCAAAGGTCCTAAAATTAAACCTTGAGGAACTCCACATTTAACTAATAAACTAGTTGAGGAAGAGTGATTAATAGAGACATATTGCAACCTATTGGATAAATAGCTAGAGAACCAATTTAGAGGCATGCCTTTGATTCCATAGTTTTCAAGCTTATCTAATAGTATCTTGTAATTTACTGTATCGCAAGCCTTGGCCACGTCTAGGAAAACCCCTACAGTTAGTTGATGCTCATCAATAGATTTACAATATTAATTGTAATTGAATATGTAGTTTATTTTGCATGGATGAACGAAGGAATGTGTGAACGGACGAAGGAACTGGTGACATGATGGACTGCTGGGTGAGCGACTGAAAGACTGACTAACTGTTGAGTGACTAACTGTTGAGTGACTGACTGTTGAGTGACTGACTGTTGAGTAAACTGACTAACTGAATGACTGACTGTTGAGTGACTGACTAACTGACTGCTGAGTGACTGACTGTGACTGACTGTTGAGTGACTGACTGTGACTGACTGTTGAGTGACTGACTGACTGTTGAGTGACTGACTGACTGACTGTTGAGTGACTGACCTTGACTGTTGAGTGACTGACTGACTGTTGAGTGACTGACTCTGACTGACTGTTGAGTGATTGACTGACTGTTGAGTAACTGACCTTGACTGTTGAGTGACTGACTGACTGTTGAGTGACTGACTCTGACTGACTGTTGAGTGATTGACTCTGACTGACTGACTGTTGAGTGTGCCTTTTGAGTGATGAATGACTAATCGACTGAATGAATGAATCACTAAATCAGGACAGGTCATCGAATATTGTAACATGTTTACTACAGATTGCAGTTAGATTTGTAGAACAATGCTCCGAAATGGCATTGAACCAACAAATGTCTTATCTATTTGTCCTCCTCATGTTTTATCATGCATAGTATTATCTGACTACCACAAGTAGAGCTGGATACAATGATGACTAATATCGGTGACCTGTTTTTACGTGCAAAGCTGAATGAATGAATGCATTGCAAAATTAATGAATTACATGAATGAATGACACCATTTTGCATGCGAGACCATGGTGACACTCCAACCCAATTAGGCCCCAATTAGTAAAAACAGTATAGCAAAAGAATAATTATTATGGAAAGAGCTATAAAAATTTAACATTGGACTCTAACTAGATTTTGTCATGGAAATTATAGCAGTCATTCACTGTTGCTTTACATAAAAATGTTTTCAAAAATAATGTTTTAACAAATTCTTTAAAAAAATTAAATTTGAACCAAACAACTGAACATTACACAGTTAGAGATCACTTTAGGTAACTAAACTCCATAAACTACTCCAAAACAACAGATATGTAAATTATTAGCTGTTGACTGAATGCCACAACTAATTAGCAACTTGTACTATTTCACTCTGCTTTTTAAGCGAGCATGTGAGAACTATTTATGGCTTTTGACCTTGCCTTTGCTTCCACACTTTTCTTTTAAAGCCAGACTCAAAAGTTTGGCAGCTCAGCTGCTATAATCCATCCTTTATTAATAAAGGACACTGAAAGGTGCAATAAATATGAGCAAAAATCTAATACAAGACATTTTTTAAGCATGTTGTCTAGTTCAAGCTAAATTTTTTCTCTGTAAAAACTTCCATGCCATTAATCTCTTAGCGAAATCTCGCATTCAGTTATTGTAACACAAGCAGGGAATGTCAACCAAAGGTTCGTGGAGCAGGGGTTACTTAATGCGCTTTCTGTAATTAATACATGTGGAGTGGGACTTGGATACCTAAATTTTAAATTGATCAAGCGCTATCTGTCTCTGCATTTTTGGGAAGATGACTGAAAATAGGTCGTAGACATGCCTACAATTTGATTTAGACGTTTAGAAGCTACATAGACTTAGAGTAAAATATCTTTAAACTTCATATAAAAGAAAAAAAACTAAACATTCAGTAACCATCTGTCCTATCCGTGTATTAGTCACACCTCTCAAAGCCCGAATTCAGTTCAAAGTTCTTGCCCTAGTCCTTAAATCCAAATTGGGCATTGCTCCTAAATATCTAAGGAATCACATTCGCTCCCTTCTCTCTTCAGTTTCTCATCGACCTCTGCGCTCCTTGGTCAGGCATTTTGTTCCACGAGTTAAGACCGCTATGGCCCAAACTAGATCTTTTGCCACTATTGGGCCCTCCCTGTGGAATGCCCTTCCTTCCTCTCTTTCTGGGTCTCTTCCTACAGCCTTCTCCCTCCTGAAAACCTTTTTCTTCTCTTGGTGTTCTCGCACTGGGAGCGCTACTGAATGGCCTCTGCTGTGAGCGGCGCTATATAAATTAACAAATACAATACAATTATACACCCATGTAAGAACAGTGATAACAGCATCGTGCAAAAATATAGAAAATATTCACTTACATACTGTTTTATTATATGTAATTATAATAAACGAGTGTAACAATTAAAAACGCTTAACATCTAAAAACGCTTTATATAACTTACTTCAGATTAATTCGGATTAATAAATTTCTTTCACGCTCATTAGTTTTAAATTAAACAAAACCGGAAATAAGTGTTTTGGCTGCTGGTAAGAGCAGCAGCCAGCAGACGCTGTCGTTATTTATACGCGTTTGGTTTGACTTCAAATGAAAAATATCCGGTAAAACCGTAGTTTAGGATGGTAAATTATTTTATATGGTCAATTTAAAATGGAAGTTAGACTGACGAAACTAATTGTTTGCCTAAATGGAAGTTGGATTGATGAAACTAATTTTTTGCCTAAATAGAAGCTGGATTGGTGGATATAGCCTAGGCCTAATTTTATCCGTAAATAGACGCTGGATTGACGAAACTAAGAGTATCGTTCAATAGAAGCTGGATCGATGAAATCTTTTCTGCCTAAATATATAAGTGGGATTGACAAAAGAAATTCTGGCTGTAATAGAAGTTGGATTGATGAAAAAACGCTTCTTTAAATGGGATTTGGATTGACGACAATAATTCTTCCTTAAACAGAAATTCGATGGATGAACATTTTTCTTAAACGGAAGCTGGATTGATGACAGTTATCATGGACATTCATAGACTGCTTACTTACCAACGTCAAATACGGCATTGAAGACTTTAGAATAATTTACTAACCTAAACTACGGGATAACCAAAATATCCGACATACATGTAGGCCTACTGTGTTTTGGCAACCAAAATCTCGGAAACCAGTGATAATACACCTCTGACAATTTTTAATAAGTTAGACTAGTTACATCTTAAGTGCAATAAAGTAAAAAAGTGAGAAAAAAATTCGAATTACTGTGTTTTGGTTTTTCAGGGCAGTAAAAACGTCTGGCGCTAAGTAGGCTATGAGGATCTATTGGCGCTGGAACAACATCCCTAATCCCTATCCTGAAAATGATCCTTTAGACAGTGGTTAAAGTGGTTTGGGTGAGCAGTGGGAACTCCAATGAAGAATTTTATTGAAAAGTATGTGTTATCATGGTTCCATTGCATGGTGAGCAGTGGGAACGCAAGCCAAAAATTACGAGAGCAGTGGGAACGCCGTTCCCACAGTTCCCACACCACTTTAAACCCTGCCTTTAGAAGAATAGGAGAGGCGGCTAATCAGTCATCCGAATGTAGAAGAAGATAATGGAGGTGGTGATGAAGAAGATGACGATGAAGCAGAAGAAGAAGATGATTGACCAACGTTAGAAGCTGGGTTCTTGTCAGCCTGATCTACTTAATAAACGAAAATTGATTGATTGACGATGACGAAGAAGACGATGGATGACAATGAAGGATGATGGATGACAATGGATGATGATGGATGATAATGGATGATAATGTATGATGTTGGATGACGATAGATGACGACGACAAAGATGGGTTACAATGGATGACGATGGATGACAATGGATGACGAAAGATAACGAAGGATGATGATGGATGACAATGGATGACGAAGGATGACGACGTATGACGGCGGATGAAGGAGAAGAAGACAGAGGAGTAGAAGAAGATGATGAGGATGATGATTATGACATTGAGAATGATGATGATGATGATGATGATGATGATGATGATGATGATGATGATGATGATGACGACGACGACGACGACGACGACGACGACGATGACGATGATGATGATGATGATGATGATGATGCTCATGATGATCATGATGAAGAAGAAGAAAAAGTGTTACGCACTTCATCTTCTTAGCTTTAGCATATGAGGGCGGGCAGTCAATGTCTCGTTTTCCCACATAAGGGCAATGTAGAGCTGAAACTCCTCTTAAATCCTCATATTCTCAATACTGCCACTAACTCACCGCTATCTGCCTCAGGCTCCTCTGCTTACCAGCCTCCGTCTTTCCACTCCAAATGGAAGCCTCACTTCTTCAAGAATTCCTAATCGAGTCCAACCTATCATCCGCTTTCGAAGCTTTCTCGTCCTCCACGAAACCCTCCGTAACATCTGCACTGTCTCTCTCTGGTCTCTCTGGCAACTGGACTCGGACCTCCACTGGACATCGTTCTCTGGACAACCTCTCTGAGACGACGCAGCGCTCGTGAATAAGCTGGTGCCCTGCGCTTACCTTTAGAATCGCGCTTTAGAAATTTGGGGGTTGCGATCACGAATGTATTCGTTTTAAAGCAAGTTTTGGTAGAAGGCGCAAGTGCAGAAGAACTTTAAGAACTTATCGGTTCCCTGGATGGAATTTGACCGGCAATCTGCAGGTTAACATTCCAACACGCCAATAACTAGACTATCGAGTACGTAGATAAAACTGCTCATCAGTAATTCCAAAAAAGCCTACCTGGCTGGTTTAAAATACATAGAATAACTAGTAACCTACTAGTCAAGTCAACACTATAGCGTCGATAATCCTGCGAAGACTAACCGAATATAGCGGAACAATTCGCGAGTGAGCAGGACCCATCGCTCGCATTTCGTTGTAATTCTTATCTAGATCGCTTGTTATCTCACAGGTCGCAGACCGATAGATAGATATTCGTGAGATGTGCTCTTACTGTTTGACAAATATGCTTAGCAAGATTAGGGGTGTAGTAAAGTGGGAGTGAGAGATAGAGACAGACAGACGGACAGACAGAGAGGATCAAAATCAGATATCCCGTTATCATTCAACGGCAGGGTCGAAAGTGCAGCTAATGGTCGTGAAGACTAGGCCGCATCTAATGACTTCCATGAACAAAGTCCTCTGTGTGAGATCCATACTGAGTTTGAGTTGTTAATTATAGATGTCCTTTTGTCGTCAACAGATTCAAATTTAAAAATACGCTGATGATAATAATGACAATAATAATAAAAATGTAATCACTGCGAGGATTGTATGAGCCAAAAAAATTAAAATACGAATTATAATTTTTATTCTCTCCGAACATTTTTAAGAACTTGAAGGATCATAACTACGTCTGGTTAAAAAATAATATTAATAATAATTGTTATTACTTTTATTATTATTATTATTATTATTATTATTATTATTATTATTATTATTATTATTATTATTATTATTATTATTATTATTATTATTATTATTATTATTATTACTACTAGGTAGTGGTGGTGGTGGTGGTAGTTGTTGTAGTAGCAGCAGTAGTAATAGTAGTAGTAGTAGTAGTAGCAGCAGCAGCAGCAGCAGCAGCAGCAGCAGCAGCAGCAGCAGTAGCAGTAGTAGTAGTAGTGGTAGTAGGAAAAGGTTTACTTGGAGGAGTAGAAGGAGTAGCAGGCGGTGGGAAAACTATACACCTCGTACCTTTTGTTTCAAATGTTGCTCGCATTAACAATAATATTCCAAACTTACCTCTCTCACAGAAACGTTTTGGTTCAGTACGTTTTAGCGATTCAACTCGCACTGTACCAGCGACTCACGCCAGTGAACTTCACTTATAATTCCTAACATAAAGATATCGCATGTCGAATACGTCCGCCTAGCCCGCTCTACGTGATAAATAAAGCTATATGGCACACCCTTCATGATAAAATAATGTACAATCACAGTTCTTCATTAATAAAGAAATAGGCTACAACTCTGTTCGACGGCTTACAGATATGCAGAGACCACATATTTGTGATTAAATGATTGTACGCAATGAACGCTTGTAGCTGAGGCAGCAGAGCGCAACAGCTATAATTATCGCACGCACATTCCTCCGCTACAGGTTTTCTCGGCGACTGAAATCTGTTCACCCGTCAACTGATGAGATCCAGAAACACCTGTTGTTGTGATTGGAAAATCCAATAACAAACGATAAGGCTACACGTTTGGCAGGGTAGTTTTTTTATATGTCCGCTATTTGTATTCTATTGTATTAAGTACGATAAGTATAGTACACTATAGTAAATGTTATCATAGTATAATATAGCCTTAGTATATCATAGCATAGTATAATGTAGTATATTGTTTTACAGGATAGTGTAGTATAGCATTTTTTACATAGTCTCAATCAATCAATTAATCAATCAATCAATGAAACTTTATATAGCGCCCCTTCAACGTATCTACTGAGAGGCGCTCCCGGCCCAACCAGTCTGATACAGTTGAGTATAACATTGTGTAGTATATTATTAAATAGCATAGATTATTGTATTATATGATTGGATAGTATAGTATAGTGTATTAATCGTAATCGTAATCGTAAACTCGAAACTTCTACAGCGCCCACAAAAGCGAAGTCGCGGGAACCAGCTTATTCACAGGCGCTCAATAAAATCAAAATCGATAGGCAGGGGTCAAAATCCAGAGAGTCAGGCAGGCAGACAGGCAGACGGCTAAGGTGGATGGTGTTTGGTGTTCAGACGGCGAGGTAGGCAGGGAGAAGTGTTGGATTCAGGATAGGATTTGTCAAAAAGCAGTGTTTTCAGTTTCGAGTGAAAGACCTGTGGAGATATAGCGAGAGGTGGAGTTTTGGTGACTTCGTAGGATGGGTCAGATATTTGTCGTAGTGCTGGCGGAAGTTTGTTCCAAAGAGGTGGAACAGCTATGGCTATGGAGCGATTGGAAAATTTTAATGATGAGGTGACGGAAGGGCGGAGCAGTGTTAGGGAGGAGGAGGAGCGGGTTGGACGAAGTGGCTGGATCGTGAACAACTGACGGAGATAGGAGGGCTGGGAGGTTTGAAGTGTGTTGTACGTGAGTGAGATGATTTTGTATTCTATTCGTTCAGGAATTTTGAGCCAGTGGAGTGATTCGAGGACAGGAGTGATGTGATGGTATTTGGGGGTTTTGGTGACAGCACGGGCTAGGGCATTCTGAATTGCTTGGAGGCGGTTTATTTGAGTGATATCTATGTTGAGGAAAAGAGAATTGCAGTAGTCTAATTTAGCGTGAACTATAGATGTAGCTATTGTGGATGCAGTTTTGAAGTCAAGCATAGGGCGGATTCTACGGAGGTCACGGATATGCATGAAGCAAGAGCGAGAAAGATGGGTGATGTGATCGGCGAAGCTGAGGTTTTGGTCAAAAATCACACCAAGGTTGCGGACAGGAGAATTTGCAGTGAATGTGTGGGTAGGTGCAGAGTCAAGGTTGATGGAAATAGATGGATCTGGGATTTTCTTAAGTTGCTCACGGAGGCCTATAAGTATAAATTCAGTTTTAGAGGGGTTCAGGCATAGGAGATTTGATGTCATCCAGGAAGAGATTTGGGTAACTACATGGAGAAGATGATCTATGGAGTCGGAGAAGCTGCTTGGAGAGAATGAAATGAATAATTGGGTGTCATCAGCGTATAGGTGATGGTCAACCGAGGATGCTTTGATGAGTGAGCTGAGTGGAGTAGTGTAAAGGATGAACAATAGGGGCCCGAGAACAGACCCTTGCGGAACACCACTGGTGAGAGGACTTGCTTGGGATGAAGTTTCGGATGTTTTAACGGAGAAAGAGCGGGAAGACAGATAGGATTGAATCCAGAGGAGAGCAGTGTCAGTAAAACCGAACCAGGAAGACAGTCTTTGGAGTAATATGTTGTGGTCGATGGTATAGTATGTAATGTAGTGTAACATGGTATAGTATGGTATAGTATGTAATGTAGTGTAACACAACATTTGGAAAGTGTAACACAACATTTGGAAAGCGCCACTAGAGAGTCTCTCAGAAGCGCCCAGCACGTGGCCATCAAACAGCTAAAAAAGTGCGTCTTTAAGAGTGTAGAGAAAACCATTATAGTCACATGCAGCATTGGTGTCACGAACAGAAGGCGGAAGAGCGTTCCAGATCCGTGGCGCCGCAATCGAGAAGTCCCGACGAGCACGGGTGGTGGTTCGAAAGCAAGGCACAATCAAGTCATTTCGCGAGGGAGACCGCAGCGCCCGCCGACCAGTTTGAGTGCCAACTGGAAGGCAAAGTTCGGCATGTATGGTATCGTATGTATGTATGTAAGTATGTATGAGCACTTGTTATAGCGCCCCTTCAGAGACGCTCCCGACTACAGCGCGGACACTGAATCGGAGTTTCACGCCGAAGCGCATGAGCAATTGCGAGTGAAGGACTTGCCCAGGGTCCGTATACGCGGCGGCTTGAGGTGGATTCGAACCCGCAACCCTCCGCCTGCAAGGCACCGAACATACCCCCTTGAGGTGGATTGGAACCCGCAACCATCCGCCTAGTGTAGCATTGCATAGTATAGTATATTCTTGTATAGTCTTGGTCTCTGGGATAGTGTAGTATAGTTTAATACAGTGCAGTACAGAATAGTGCAATAAATATAGTGTAGTATAGCATGGCATAGCATAGCAGTGTATAATGTAGTGCAGTGTAGTGCAATATAGTTTACTATTGTACAGTATAGCATAGTGTAGCATAGTATGGTATGGCATTGCATTGGTATGGTATGGTATAATATAGTGCAGTATATTATTGTATTGTTTAGTGTAGTGCAGTATAGTAAAGTATATCGTGGTATGGCATGGTAGAGTTTTCTATTTATATTGGAGTGTAACGTATTAGCTAGGTAAACTGAGCCGCAGGACAGATGGGCGCCTTGCAGGGCAGCTATACATGTTAATAAGTTGTAATTATCCGCTCATGCTATGACTGGTAATCATACTGCGTACTTGTCAGTTTGAATTAATAATATAGACGAAGAATATTATTATGCTTATTATTATTATCTTTTTTTTCGCCCGAGGTATACAAATAATCCCTCAGGCTCTTAGAAACTATATGAAGAGCGTTTTCGTTCTGGAGTTAGCGGTCATCCTCACCGGTCAATTGCATAATAGTGCTACGAAATGCAACAGCATTTCCTGGGGTTGGTTGCAACGACCCTGGGGTTGGTTGCAACGACCCTGGGGGAAGGTTGCAACAGTATTGAAAGTAGTATAATTATTCAACTGAGGCTGCATTGCCCAAGGCTAACCGAGGTTTGCCTACATATAAGAATGTAATAAATTGAAGAAAATTATTATTATTATTAAAATTATTATTATTATTATTATTATTATTATTATTATTATTATTATTATTATTATTATTATTAGGCCCTATTATTATTATTATTATTATTATTATTATTATTATTATTATTATTATTATTATTATTATTATTATTATTATTATTATTATTATTATTATTATTATTATTATGAACAATCTAGCATGGTAATGTCGAAGAAAAGCAGATGGCGTTTCCGCGTTGGAGAGCTACCGAGAGTCTTTGAAACAGGTAGCTTGTCTCGAGCGTGTCATGTGTTGCATGGGTTAACCTTCGTTCTAATTCAAGGACAAAATTCAGTCCTTCACAACTCCAAGAACCGCTAGACTCTAATGCAACCGCAGTGGCGGCACTACACTAGGGCATGCCAGGGCAAATGCCCTGGTAAAAAGCCTTTGCCCTGGTCGTTGCCCTGCCAGAATTTTAGCCCTGCCGAGAAATTACTTGGGGCATAAACCGCCCCTGCACTGGTTGCTTGTATGACTGCCCTGGCTATGCCCTGGTTACACAAAATGTCTAGCGCCGCCACTGTGCAACCGCCACAAAAGCATGCGTTCGGGTGATTGTGACGTATTATTATTATTATTATTATTATTATTATTATTATTATTATTATTATTATTATTATTATTATTATTATTATTATTATTATTATTATTATTATCATTGTCATTGTTAAAACACGGTAAGGCTTAGTGTTGCTGAGTTGGTCGCTCCTCAGCGCCGGGCAACCTCGACATGGTGCCCTGGAAGGCAACCGCGTTGAAACGCTGGACCGTAACCGAAAGGCGCTGGAGGATGAATCTTGTCTCTCGGGTGTCTCCGGATATTTTCGTCAGGCGGCGACCCATCTCGGAGATGAAGGCGAGACCCTCTCTGTTGAGAGGGCCAAGGGTCTCCAGGGCTACAGGGACGAAGGTGTACCTCCTCTGTAAATCTGCGTATTTGGCGTGTTTCCTTGTGGCAGCCAACTCCGCCGCCCTTCCAGGTTCGGTCGCCGTCTCAGGGATGTATGAGGCGGCTACGGTATCCACCACCGTCGCGTCCCATATCAAGTTCCGCCCGTTGCCCCACGGTATCAGGGTCTGGCCATCAGGCCTCCTCCCGTCCGATCTGGTGAGGCCAGACGGCTCCTTAACCGCAGGGGTGCCGGCTCTGTTGAGGCTGCGGTAGATGATGTCGTTGACGGCGCAGTGTCTAGCCTGACGTCCAAACCCCAAATGGCAGGAGAGGCCATGTGAGCCTCTGGACGACACCGGCGCACCGCATTATTATTATTATTATTATTATTATTATTATTATTATTATTATTATTACTACTATTATTATTATTATTATTATTATTATTATTATTATTATTATTATTATTATTATTATACTATAGAGTATATTACTGTATGTGATTGTACCTCATCGCCTGAACTTGTCTTTTCGAGGTTTTTGAATGGCGCTAAATAAATCGCCAAATATAATTATATGCATTGTATTGCATTGCATTTTAAGTGCTAACGACCGTAACGTCTTGAGGTCTGCCGCTATCTTTGAAGCCTCTCAGCGAGACCATTGTATGTGCATAACGATAACTGTGTCTGAATCTAGCAGATACTACTGCTCCGATCAGAGGCCTATGAGACACTGTGTGTTGGTAACAGAGTAATTTCTTCGGTATTCTGGTTCCGTGCCTTTCAAGTTTAATCGAGTGGTTTCTATAGCGCCTTTTTAACGTACACGGATGGACGCTTCAATTGAAATCGTTGGCAGGACTCGTAATCTGTTGCAGAAGTCAACGGTTGGAATCCAGTTGGTTAAGGCACCCGAGAATCAGGTAACGGTGGGTGAGTAAGTCGAACGAGGTGAGTCGTCTTAAGTTAAGTCATTGAAGACAACAGAGCTCGGGACTCTGAATGCAGCTTTTACCAGCATCTGAAAACTGTTCTTTATCGCCGGAGTTGGGCTGAGAGAGCCCACGAGTAGGTATCTTGGAGGGGCGCTATATAAGTCCAATTAACAAAATGAAATGAAGGGTTTATTGTAATGGTAACACTCTGGCACGAAGAGCAGGAGATCTGCACGGACGCGGGGATCGATACCCGCTGTATACCCTCCCAAAGGTCGACTCAGCCTTTCATTCGCCAGCGTTGGTAAAATGATCAGTAGGATGTGATGGGCGCCATGCATGGCTGCTACTCAGTTAAATTCGACTCCTAATTTGTGATCATCCGTTCATACTATGACTTGTAATCATACTGCGTTCATGCTAGTTTGAATTAATAAAGTAAATAAACGAAGGTTATTATTTAAATGTAATGCCCGGACGGTGTGTGCTCATTATATAGACCTCGACTATTGCTCGCCCCGTAAAATGGGTAGGACATGCTGGTGAAGTACAAATTTTCGAGGATTTCTCTTTAGTTCTCGACTCTGGAATCGTTGGTATGCAAACCAAGTTTGCTTAGCAGGTACAGTGGCGGCACTACACCAGGGCATGCCAGGGCAAATGCCCTGGTTAAAAAGCCTTTGCCCTGGTCGTTGCCCTGCCAGAATTTTTGCCCTGCCAAGAATTTATTTGGGGCATCAACCGACCCATGCACTGGTTACTTGTATAATTGCCCTGGTTATGCCCTGGCTAAAAAGAATGCCTGGCGCCGCCACTGAGCAGGTAGCTTCGAATGACGCCTTAGAGTTATACAATTATGGGCGCTTTGGATATTACCAGATACTAACAGATGCACTTGAACATTAGAATATTGTTGATGTACATTTGTCAACAGCTGAACTTATCTCAATGAACCTTAACATCACTTAGACGAATGCGTGCAGCGCTTTGCGAGGTACTCAAAAGGTACTGTGCATGTATTAGGTTTCCAGATGCAT
Source organism: Aporrectodea caliginosa (assembly GCA_020284085.1). Lineage (NCBI taxonomy): Eukaryota > Metazoa > Annelida > Clitellata > Crassiclitellata > Lumbricidae > Aporrectodea > Aporrectodea caliginosa. The sequence goes on along the minus strand of JACEVL010000496.1, from coordinate 625,133 downwards.
TGATAAATACATACAAACACGAATACATACACAGGTAAATACATACATAGCATAGATGCATAAAAAATTCATAGATACATATAGTCATACAACTCATACATATATACATACAAACATACAAACAATGTATAGATAAAAACATGCCTACATACATACTTACATACATACATACAGGCATACACAAATAATTATACATAAATGCATACATACTTGAACGCATACATACACACATACACGTGTATATATACGTACAGACAGACACACATGCATACTTACATATAATACCTACATGAATCCATACATATCGTATCTAGAGATTTATATAGCACCTCTCTTAGAATAACTATTGAGAGGCGCTCAAACATACAAACAGGCTTACGTGCATGCATGCACACATACTAATCCGTACATAGTACATACACTCAAACACGTATGCATACATACATAGATACAAACATGAATAGGCCTACATACATGCATGCACACAGCTTACATGCGGACATACATAATAACACACTCTCACAAATGAATACATACGTACCTACGAACAAATATGCAGATATATACATGTGTACTGGTGTCTCATTGTACAGACATTACATTAGAGAGAGTGGTGTGGCCACGCTCATTATCCGCAAAAACATTACGTCAGAGCGTGCAACTGCGTGTATAGAAACGTGTCTAATGGTGTTGTCTTTGAGTACCATTGTCATTGAAACACTCGACGTATCTCAATGCCATTGTTTGTTCGCTACATCCGCCCCCTCCCACTCCACCACCCGCCCACCCCACCACAAACCACCCAACCATCCGCCGACCCCATGACGTAGGGGCGTTTTTACTTTAGTGGTACTTGACTTGGGAGGCGGCACTTCACCTTGGTACTCTGTACTTCGTGATTCGTTAAGTCGCGTGCTCCCTATTCCTGTATATAGGGAGTGAACAAGAAGTGCAATTTTGCAAAATACGGGAAGATGATAGTGCGCCAGGAAGAGTGGAGTTCGGGAACTCTATTTTTGGTAAACGTTTGGTAAACGTGTGGAGATAAAGGCACATTTGTAGTGCATCTGAATATGCTGTAAGCACTTATCTGTGTTGAATAGGCATCAACAAATATGGCATATTTATCGGCTACATGTATGTCTTGATTAGGTGCCCGTGTCAGCACTTTAGGATATAAATCATCATCATCGTCATCGTCATCATCATCATCATCATTTCCTGACTCCAGCCATTCGGCGGCGATGGGTACGAATAAATGACCTCCATTGACCTCGGTCATTTGTCAATTCCATTACTCCTCTGAGTGTCAGTCCAAGTGATGTTATGTCTTCATTTATATTGTCTATCCAGAGTATAGTCTTGATCTGCCTTTGTTTCTTTTTCCTTCGAATCTTGCGTGTAGTATATACATTGCGTGAGTATACAAATACATACATGTATACAAACATTACTACAAAACTGCAAAAACATTACAAAACATTACAAACAAAACTGCCTAAATATGCTCCTGTCTCTGCCTATACTATATATGCGTGATGTTCTTCACTGGCTCCCTGTTTCTCAGCGCATCTATCGAGTTGCTGCACTTGTATGGAGGTGCCTTCTTGGCTGTGCTCCGTCCTACTTGTCAGATCTTAGTCGACCTGTCTCTGACCTCGCAGCTCGTAGATCTCTGCGTTCTTCAGAAAGGGGAGCTTTTGGTCCCGCGAGCTCACACTTCCATTAGACAGCGTCGAGCCTTTTCGATTGTGGGTTCCTCCATCTGGAATGGCCTCCCACTAGACTTGCGATGGATGCCTCGGCTAGATTCGCCTGCCTTTTATAAGTATCTCAAATCACACCTTTTTTTAGCCGTGGCTGGGCTGGGAGCGCCTCTGAGTAGGTTTCTTGAAGAGGCGCTATATAAATTCTCGGAATGAATGAATGAATGAATTACATTTTGTCAAGTGCCCTGGTCAATCAACTGCACTGGTTTCCTCTTACAGCCCACTTTCAGTTCAAAGTCCTTGTTTTGATCCTCTAGTCCAAGCTTGGTTTTGCTCAGAAATGTCTCGGAGGTCCCATTCGCTCTCCTCGTTCTGCAGCTTCTCTCCGACCTCTCCGCTCTTTGGACCAGCGTGATCTCTTTGTCTTCGAACTAGGACCACTTTGGCCCAAACCACAGTAGATCATCTACTATCATTGGGCCTGTCGGGCCCTGCCCTGTGGAATGCCCTCCCCTCCTCTTCACGTGTTTCCAGTCTTTCAGGGTCTGTTCCTACATCTCTCACTCTCTTTCTCTGTATCTCTCTGTCTCTTTCTCTCTCCTCAAAGCCTATTTATTCTCTCGGGGTATTCGCACTGGGAGCGCTACTGAATGGCCACTGCTATAAGTTACTAATTACATTACATTACAATTGTCCAGTTAGTGGAATGCTATTGTCAATATTTTAATGCTGGTGGAATGCTGCTTTTAAATTAGCTATTGATGGGATGTAGTTGTCAAATGTTGTCCAGTTTCTTGGTAAGTGCAGAGGCCACGTGATATTTAAACTCAAAGGCCACGCGAAATGAACGAAAGAGGCCAAAGGAGATAAATGGCAGAGGTCAAGCAGAATTAATCACGGAGGCCACAAGAGATAAATTTTAGCGACTAGATGAGAGCGGATGCGCAGTTTTAACTTGACAGCCACCAATGATTGATATCGTTAGCTACCCTGATCTACTACAGATCCTATTAACCTTTGTACAGAACTTTGGAGACTATAATAGATGAGAAAAAGACACTCGTGACAATGCAAACGATCATATTATTTCTACAACAGCTCATGTTACCCTTTGTACAGAACAGAAGTACGCAGGGTCCAATCACAGCATCATTAATCAAGTGTCTATAATGAGGGTACGATTTGCCAGCGGGGGGGGACGCACATTACAGCACCATCATAAAAATCTGGCGGCACGATAGAAAACTGGTGGCACCATAGACCAAATATTTCAAGGGAAAATGTTTCCTTCTGGGCTCATGTAAGCCAATAAGAAGCAATTTTTCGCCTCTTACCTCCTAAAAATGTTTATTGCATTTCGCCCCCCCCCCCCACCGGAACATTTACAAGCATTGTGAGGAATTTGCTTCCCAATTATTTGGATGGCATTAGACACTAAAGAGGAAATCTTCTCATATTCAATTCCTGAAAGATGTCTAGTTCGTTCCATGAAAATTTACAAGCATTGTGAGGATATTGCTTCCCCAGTTGAGAGGGGGGCATATTTACGCCAGTATTATTCCGCCCCCGCCCCAAGCCAAATCGCACCCTTTGTCCAAGTTCATTCCCTGAACATTAGCAACCACTTCAAAAAAATTCTGATCACAAAAACATTTAACAACATCGCTGTTTTCTATATACATATTTCGCACCGGTCTGCAGTAATGTAATGTATTTCAGTAATGTTCTCCAGTAATGTAATAAAGATTTCCTCGCTCTACTGCACAGGGTAACCTGGTTGTTCCCCAACAAGAACATGCACAGTGCAGCACAAAGCTTCTCTGTGGTCGGTCCAACCTTCTGGAATAGGTAGCCTAGCATGAGTAGCATCCTATGACAAGAGCTCCATTGGTCTTTCTTTGCATATGTTCTGTAAGTGTTTGTTCGATCCTGGTTTACCGTCGTTAGGTTGAGACTTGAGAATGCCTCTGATGAGGCTCTCTGGAAAAGGCGCTATATAAATATGAAATTATAACTACAGTTACGTGTGTACATGCTAGCAGAGATGAAATACGAACAACATTGATCGGAGCTATTCGTAGAGTTTGAATACTTTAACGGCGTACATGTTCGCCGGATTCCACTCCGTCACGGCCAGGAGCCCCTTCGGGCTGCAGTGAACGACCTCAGGGTACTTGACCGAGTCCTCCTCGGTCAGTAGGTTGCGCACGTACTTCCCCGCTCCGTCGAACATACAGACGCGACTACAGTCATCGGCGACCAGGATGTTTCCCTTGAGATCGACGGACAGACCTCGAGGTCCCTTCAGCCTCCGTTTCTTCGTCTTCCGATCCGAGGCGTCGAAGGCAAGGTCCAACGAGGCCCGTCGGACCCCCGTCTCGGAGGCACTGAACATGAACCTTCCGGATGGATCGAAAGCCTTGATGCAGTTGTTTCCGCTGTCCGATACGATGACGTTGTCGTTGGCGTCGACCGTCACGTGGTAGGGGTTCCGGAACTGTGAACTCTGCGACCCGGAAGAGCCGAACGTCCGGATGCGTTTCCCGTCGACGTGGTAGATGCTGACGCTGTCGTTGAAGGCGTCCGTGATGACCAGCTGACCCTTGCTGTTCGTGGCGATCCCGTACGGCCAACCGAACTGACCCTTCCCTATGTCGATGATCGTCTGCCCGTTCATGGTCAGGATCTTGACGCGCTTGCCCTTGCAGTCCGTCACGGCGATGTGTCCCTCGCGGGTGATGGCCACCCCGAGCGGCTGGATCTGTCCCTGGGCCAGCACGGCGTCGCTCCGTCCCTCCCGGTTGAAGATGCGTAGCTTGTTGTTGCGGTCGTTGAGCATGTCATACTCGGCGACGATAAGACTGTCGTCACGGATGAACGCCGCTCCGCATGGGTTCCACATCTCGCCGACGTCGCTCCGTGTCTTCTCCAGCTTCCAGACCAGTTTCGGTCGGATGAGCATCGACTGGGAACTTCCGTCGCAGTCCATGTCCGCTCCAGAGGCGCTCGAAACACCGGAACTATGTCGTGCCCGGATGCTGCTTGCCGTACTGGACATACTGTCCGGATCGGATCCGTGGGTGTCGACGCTCTTGACGGAGAGTTCAATCACCCGCGTCAGCTGATCGTCAAGGTCATCGTGCACTCGTTGGAACTCGAGTTCAAGGACCGTTCGAAGTCTGGACGCCACGTCCTGGAAGACGGCGAGCAGCTTCTTCGACTGCGACAGCTCTATGAGCTTCGTCGAGAGGTCGTAGAGCTTGCGGTTGCGTGCGACGTGGGACGCAAGGTCCTCGAGGTGCTCCTCCTTAAAGCCGAATTCTCCGTCGCCATTACTTTCTGTGCTCATCGACTCACTGTCTCCGTTTGAGAAGCTCTGACTCTTCAGGATCGAATCCGCCGAAAGACGCCAGTCGTTCAGGATGCCGTTCTTTCGTATCCGATCCTGACTTCCACACGCTTTGACCGTCGTTCCCGCTGAACCACTTCCGTTCCTTGGATCTGCACATCTCGGACTCCCCTTCCTATGATTCCCGATTCCACCATTTGTGGAAGTCCCATTCACCGGATGTCCATTTCCAGTGGCCTGTATCTTCCTCAGCTTCATCTCCAGCCGTTCCAGCTTCGGCCCGAAGTCGTTCAGCAGGGTCTTCAGGAGGTCCCTTCGACCGGCCAGGGCGTCCCTCAGCTTAGCCGTACGGTGCTGGCGGTGACCCTGGAGAACGCAGACCGTACAGACCGGTCGATCACAGTCGTGACAAAAGTACATGCAGACGATCTTCGAATGCGTATCACAGTACAGACTGAACGTGTCCTTGTTGCGGACGTGGATGACCGTGTGGCCCTTGAAGACCTGCGTCTGATCGTGCACGAGTTTGCACGAACTGCAGAAGTTCATGGCGCACTTGTTACAGTAGAACTCGGCCTCCTCGACGCGGTATTTATAGACGCACGCCTCGCAGCGTTGGCTCGCCTCGTTCGCCAGCGACACCTTGCGACTGGGGACGTGAAACTCCATCGGAACAATTTCCCTCGATGACGACGAAGTATCGCCGCTTCCGACGTCTTCTACCGCTAGCGTCATCTTGCGGCAGACGGGACAGGGCATCTGGCCGCTTTCGACGTACTCCGCCGATCCGAAGAGGCGTGTGTAGGACTCGAGGCAGGCCTCGCAGAAGACGTGGTTGCAGGGAAGGGCACGGGGGTTGGACGGGGCTTCGACGCAGATCAGACAGTTGAAGGAATTGCCGTACTCCGTTAGTTCGCGGTACGTCGTACAGCTCGGCTTGCGTACCGAAACCATTGTCAGTGTCATAATACGAGAGGACCGTCGGAGAAGATTGCGTTTCTGATTTCGACGTAGTCAGGTATATCTACAGATCACAGAACAAGCAATCAGATCAAGTTCAGATGGTAAGCGTCGCCCTCCTCTCTATCCAAGCTTGGGACTAGCACTACCAGAGTACGGGCAGTGGCACAGTTATCATGTTCAGATGAGCACTGAACAAGAAGACAAGAAATAGGTCTAACAAGGTCAGGCAAAATAATTCTGGCTCAGACAAGGTTTGGTTGTTGTATAGAGTGGGACAGAGAGTAGGGAGGGTTAGAGTTAATGATAGGATATGCAAACTAGGGGCTTGTGGGCTAAAATGGTAGGGTAAAATTGGGTAGGATAGGTTAGGGCGAAGTTCGGTATTATATGCTAGGGTAGGGTAAGATAGGGAAAGATATGATAAGGTATGGAAAATTAGGATGATGTAGGGCAGTGTTTCTTAACCAGTGTTCGACCGAACCCCTGGGGTTCGGTGAGCCAGTGCCAGGGGTTCGGCAGAGGTCCTCTGAAATATATATATATTCAATTATTCAGGGTCAGTGAGTGTGAGTGAAAAATCATTTGCTTATTTTATTTTTATTTTCGACTTTTATTTAATAAAATAGTAAACTTTTAGTAGTTCATGTATTGAACGTATTATTGTATCACATTTTGGTACAATTTCTTATTTCATTTTGTTCCCATTAGTTAAAAAACTATTGTTCAAACTTGAGGGGTTCGGTGAGTGGTCATGGATTTCTCTTGGGGTTCAGCTCCCTTGAAAAGGTTAAGAACCACTGATGTAGGGTAATGATTTAGTTTCAAGCGTAGACAACGTGGTGAAGAGAGTAATTTCTGCAGATATAACCGAAAACAATGAATTGCAGTTATTAGTCAATTCGCTAGGTGGTTCACCTTCTATGTCCATAACGTCCAAATAGTAATTAGTCTATTCGCTAGGTGGTTCCCTCTCCATGTCTATTATAACGTTCAAGTTGTTAGTAGTTAATACGCTAGGTGGCTTACGTCGTATGCCTAACCACGCTGATCGATCCAATAGCAGTTATTGGCAATGATGAGAGGACAACTAGATCTCGGACACACATGAACCACGTTAACAGAAGAGAGCGAAAGGCAGAAAGAGAAGAAAGTAATTAAATCTGAACGAATGAAGACAAAAAGATTGGCTGGATGGATGGGTGGGTGGGATGATGGGTTGAAGGACGGACTGAATGGCATCCAGGCAGACAGATATAAGCATAGATAGATGGATGGATGCATATAAAACAGATAGATATCCAGATATAATAAACAGATGGATGGATGGATGGATGGATGGATGGATGGATGGATGGATGGATGGATGGATGGATGGATGGATGGATGGATGGATGGATGGATGGATGGATAGATAGATAGATAGATAGATAGATAGATAGATAGATAGATAGATAGATAGATAGATAGATAGATAGATAGATAGATAGACAGATAGACAGATAGACAGATATACATGTATATATATATTGTTCCTGATATAATTAGGTGAATGGGCAAAATGATCAAGCTAACAAACGAACGAGTGAAAGAACGAACAATAGGAAATCAATTACACGCCCTAAAAAATCAAAGAACACACGCCGATAACAGCTATTATTAGGACACGTGGAAAGAAAGAAAAATCCACGCTGCAACTTCACCATGACCTGCACCAAACAACCTGTCAGTTAACACAGTTACGAGCGCAGACCTCCTAATCTACTGCCGTCTATTCTTTCAACGCATCGACTTAACAGCGCCCCATAAGCTCTCCTCCGCCAATCGGAAACGCCGTTCTATAATTAGTCAACCCAGCATCTTTACCTTGACAGCTTCCGCCCGAATTCTTCAAACTCCTCCACTGCTAGTAGTACTCTGGTAGTGCCAGTCCGAACACGAATTAAGGAGGATGGCGACGCTAATCATCATAGTTATGAAACAGCTTCGTGAGATAGTAACCAACTGAATTTTTAAAACTTTCTGTGTCAGCCTGGGTCATCGCGCATGCTCACATCGCGTGCACTGACCCAAATAAAACAACAGCTGATGAGCAGCACTGTTCAGCTGTTGTACGTGCTACCGTATAATGCGTATGATTATATCCAAGAGTCTATGCATCCGTTCTCAACACAAATCAAATACATACCAAATTCGATTAATTTCTCTGGCTGGGTCAAATAACTTTCCACGATTTTTTCGCCCGATCTCGGAGACGCTTCTAAAACTTCGGTCGCTATCTGTACAGTCCACTGGATCGAAGCCCCGATGAGCCGGGCGGCAGAGAGCCCCGGGGGCGGAGGGGGCAGGCGGCGCATTGCGACGGGGCAGCTGACGGATGCGCGCGGCCGACGGTGTGAGAGCGGCGTGCTCGGCCAAAGATCAGGCGACGAATGAGGTTAAAGGACCAATTAAGAACCGGGTGGCGTCTAAAAGACGGCGAGGAGATTCAGAGCTTGACGGTGGGGTGATGGAGGGGTGAATAGAGGGCGAAGGGGAGGGAATGGAGAGTGGAGGGTGAAGGGGGAGTGAAGGGTGAGAAAGGCAAAGGGAGAGTGAAGGGTGAGAGGGGTAAAGGTAGAGTGAAGGGTGAGAGGGTAAAGGGAGATTGAAGGGTGAGAGGGTAAAGGGAGATTGAAGAGTGAGAGGGGTAAAGGTAGAGTGAAGGGTGAGAGGGGTAATGGGAGATTAAAGGGTGAGAAAGGCAAAGGGAGAGTGAAGAGTGAGAGGGGTAAAGGTAGAGTGAAGGGTGAGAGGGTAAAGGGAGATTAAAGGGTGAGAAAGGCAAAGGTAGAGTGAAGGGTGAGAGGGGTAATGGGAGAGTGAATGGTGAGAGGGCTAAAGGGAGATTGAAGGGTGAAAGAGGTAAAGGGAGAGTGAAGAGTGAGAGGGGTAAAGGTAGAGTGAAGGGTGAGAGGGGTAAAGGTAGAGTGAAGGGTGAGAGGGTAAAGGGAGATTAAAGGGTGAGAAAGGCAAAGGGAGAGTGAAGAATGAGAGGGGTAAAGGTAGAGTGAAGGGTGAGAGGGGTAATGGGAGATTGAAGGGTGAGAGAGGTAAAGGGAGCGTGAAGGGTAAAGGTAGAGTGAAGGGTGAGAAAGGCAAAGGGAGATTGAAGGGTGAGAGGGGTAAAGGTAGAGTGAAGGGTGTGAGGAGTAAAGAGAAATGAAGAAGGTTTAGGGGTAAAAGGAGATTGAATGGTGAGGAGGAGCAACAAAAGAGTGGAGGGTGAGAAAGGCAAAGGGAAAGTGAAGAGTGAGAGGTGTAAAGGTAGAGTGAAGGGTGAAAGGGGTAAAGGGAGATTGAATGGTGAGGAGGAGTAACAGAGGAGTGGAGGGTGAGAAGAATGAAGTAAGAATGGAGGGTGTTTGAAGAGGGAGAGAGGACGAAGGTAGAGTGTGATGTTTCAGTGTAGGGGGATGCAGATGTAGTCTAGAGAAAATACGAAGTGAACGGATGAAGTGGGACGTTGATGAAGGAGAGGATAGGGTGAAGCAGGTGGGGCAAGTATAAGCGAAGGGTGAGTGAAGTTTAGAAGAGGCTGAGGGTGCGGCAGTGAACAGGGAGTGGATAGTAGGGGGAGGAGAGTGTGACGAAATCGATGGATAAGTGAAGTCATACTGGAATGTATACATCACTTGGACTAACACTGAGGGGAACACTGGACTTGACGAGTGACCGAGGATAGTGTGGATCGTTCATTCGTACCCATCGACACCAGAGGGCTGACGTCAGGAACTGATGCTGATGATGATTATACTAGAGGGGCGCTAAGGTCATCGATAGCATCTATGTGTGTATGTAGGTGGCTATTTAAAGTGCGACCTTTTCAAAACCTATCAAGAACGACGAAAAGAGCCTCCCTAGGGAGTGGTGCCTGAAAGGGTTGAGAGGGAGAGTGTGGTGCTGGAAGCATTGAGAGGGAGGGTCTGGTGCTGGAAGGGTTGAGAAGGGAGGGTGTTTTTCCATTAGTCTTTCGGAGACGTTGTTGACATGGAACAAATGGAACGGTGCACGCGGTTACTCAATGTGCGCACGTCTTAGGTACGTCTGCTGTTCACGTGTTCACCTGTTGAGAG
>JACEVL010000496.1:607500-610000 GCA_020284085.1 Aporrectodea caliginosa | reverse complement strand
GTTCCCGTGCACGGACTTTGCTGTAGTAGAGTTTGCTTTCTATAATGACATCTTGTGGCTGCCAGAGCCTTGACGTCCAACGTATACACTACACCGATGAATAGTCTCGATCTTATCACGTCGTTTAGGCCCTACCTGAGAATATATCGCATCTGTAGAAATGGTTTAAAAGGTGTCTAAGTATTCAGTGTGTCACAATAGCTGCATGGACAACTGTTCTATTAACAAACGATTATGGATGGATCCACAGTTTAACGGCAGCTTATGACATCATAGGCCGTTTCCGCCGACAAAGATTAGTTGTTTGGCATATTACAGCTCAATTTGGCTCTTCAAACGATTATATAGTAAATAAAATATTATATACTTTTTTCTGTAGCGACCGGCCACGAGCCCTGCTCATTTTCGGGTGAGATCCTTCACCACCGCTGCCCGTTTGGATGGGTGCCACGTCGTTTAAGGTTCCCGTGCACGGACCGTGCTAGGCCGAGATTTACATCTCTAAAATAAGCCAGCATCGAGAAGCGAACCGCGATCCTTACGCTCTCTAACACAGACGCGCATAGGACGCAGACTACGCTCTAACCAATGCAGCTAACTGCATGTGCTGTATCGCAGAAATACTTCAGCGCAGAGCCAAAAAGTGTTTGTGACTGTCGCCACCACTTCTAAATGAAAGAGTCACAATGCAAAGTTACTCCTGTGATTGTAAGTGGTAACTGTTGATGTAATCACATATTTATCTAGCGCAAGAGAGAGACTTATCAGAGGCTTTCCCGCTCTAACGACGAAAAACCTGTATCGAACAAAATCGTTTTCAAGTGCTTAATATGGAATAGAGATAGAGAAAGACCAACGGAACTCATGTCGCAAGATGCCAGGCAATCTATTCCAGAAAGTTAAACCGACCAAAGCGAAGGTTCTGTACTGCATTGTGGAAGACAATGATGATGATGATAAGGACCACGAAGAAGATGGTGATGATGCTGATGATGATGATGGTGGTGGTGGTGGTGGTGGTGGTGGTGGTGGTGGTGGTGGTGGTGTGGTGGTGGTGGTGGTGGTGGTGGTGGTGGTGGTGGTGGTGGTGACGATGACGATGACGATGACGATGACGATGACGATGACGATGACGATGACGATGACGATGACGATGATGATGACGATGACGATGATGATGATGATGATGATGATGACGACGACGACAACAACAACGACGTCACTTCCTTAAAAGCAATCACTCTGCTTGCTAGAACGATAGACGTCGTTATACAAACATCAATTCTTTCTGCGCACCTGCTCAGTATCTCGGATAACGGGATCCTTACTACTCCCACGTAAGTGGCCAATCTCCCTGGAGGGAGCCTCTATGCGCAGCGCCGCAGCAGTAATATCCTCCCCATGGAAACCAATCAGACCTTATCTCGACTGATACTGTTCCATTACTTCGATTGGATCCTATTAATCTCCCGACCAAAAGCAGCCCTCCAGACGGAGATTGCCACCAGCCGAATACAAACACTAGGGTCGCAGTTCCAAATGACTCAGATTCGATCCGCCTCAACAATAAATACATACATACACATATATACATATATATATACATTATAATTATATATATTATATAAGCGTTGCCCAATTACATGCCGATCTGCCCAGGGGCGCTCAGATTTATAAGACTGTTACAGTGTTTCAGTTATCGGGGTTTGGGTTGGGAATGTTCAATGTCCTGGCTCTTCTTCTCACCCTTCGGCTAAGGAACTGAAAAGTTGTTTGGCGCATACATGCATACATTTGTGGGGTGCGGTGGTGTAGGGGTATGTTCAGTGCCTTGCAGTCGGAGGGTTGCGGGTTCGAATCCGCCTCAACCCGCCGCGTCGGGACCCTGGGTCAGGTCCTTCACTTTCAATTGCTCATGCGCTTCGGCGTGAAACTCCGATTCAGTGTTCGCGCTGTAGTCGGGAGCATAGAACGAGAATTCGTGACTTGAGGCTTTAATTTCGTAAATATTCGTGAATATTAGGGCATTTTAATATTCGTAAATATTCATAGATATTCGTTGATGACGTCACTGTTTCCGTTTTGTTTACGAACTAATTTTGACTATTCAGACTTGGACCAATAAACCAAGTGAAATAACTGATATAAGATCTGTAACATGTACATGTAACTGTTCTTGTTCTAATGCCTAGTTTTTGGCACTGAATTTTTAAAATTTCGGATTTTGAAAGAATTAGGAATGAAAAGAAATAAAAAGAACCTAATATTCGTTGGCCGGTTTCAATATTCGTCAATATTTTGTAAATTTCTACAAATCTTAATATTCGTAATATGTGCATACTCGTTCTATGGTCGGGAGCGCCTCTCAGTAGAAATCTTGAAGGGGCGCTATAACAAGTGCTCATACATTCATACATGCATACATACGTACGTACGTACGTATGTACATACATACATACAATGTCATACATACATACATACATACATACGTACATACATA
>JACEVL010000496.1:575000-602500 GCA_020284085.1 Aporrectodea caliginosa | reverse complement strand
AGGTCAATTGTCTAGATACTTGAAGTAGAATTCAAGTCTGGTGGTGGGTGTGCTGAAATTCCCAAATGAAGGATTAATCTCTGTCTGTGATAATTTTCAAAGTGCGGAATATTGCATTTTCGCCATATTAGTAGAGAGAATATTCCATGACTTGTAAAGACTTTCAACGAGACAAGCAAAGTTGTGTTCATCAACACTGCCACCACTATTTTTGCACTCATTACGGACAGAAACTGGATGTAGTCCATATGAAATGTAAGTTTCTTGCAATCTGACACCATGCACTGTGTTAATTCAGTCTTCGCTGCAACACCAAGATCAACATCCTTGTACATTGTACACACACCAATTTTCTTTTATATCCACCTTTACTTTCATCAACTTTGAGAATGAGTGAGTCTGCACCAGCGACTACCTCTTTCTTGAGAAACCATATTAAAACCGCTTAACCGCCATAATGCTGGATATATCCGGCGCCAGCTAAAAATCCTCACGCCTTAGCGCCGGATTAATCCGGCATAAACATAATGACTCAGGCATAGTGCTACCGTGGTGTATTTCATGCAGTATGGCGTATATTATATTAGCAGAGGATGTCATAGGCTACCGGTATATTTGGACGGAAATTTTTTTTAACCCCGGCTACTTCCGGTCTGATCGCTATGCAACCGGTGACGTATAGTAAAAGTACAAAATGGCGAAACGGAAGTTTACAAGCGAAGAAGTCTTACAAGCAGTTTTAGGATCCGCAAACATCCATGGATGTGATATTACCGGCAGAATGCAAGAACTTTGGCATTACTGAGAAGATTGTTATATATCTTGCACTTCCTCTACTGGACAGTGGTCGTACAGTGTTCATGGACAACTGGAACTCCAGCTGTCGGTTGTATGACTACCTACACTACAGACAGACAATGGCCTGTGGAACAATAATAGATCTGAGTAAATATGTGCTGTTATGTTGGTTTATACGTGATCAGTAAATGTCAAAAAATAATTACGCAACTAACAATAAGCCACAAAAATTACGTTATTTTTACCAATAATATTATTATGGTGCGGCGCCCGGATTTCTTGGCTTGCGGCGGTTAAAGGGTTAAGAGGCTGCACAGACAATTAAATAATAAGATACCGGGACATGTAATGAGCAACGCTGCTATCTGTGTCGAAAATTTTAGCAAGACCTTCAGCAATGTTATACTCACATTCTGCTCCTAAACAATCATAAACCTCCTAATCTCTTGCACAACAAAATCACGCCAAAACATGCGTTAAATAATTGATCTGAACAAATTCCCTGAGTGCTGGAAGAATTCCCTGAGTTTTCCCTGAGTTTTCCAGAGTTAAGAAATTCCTTGAGTTTTCCCTGATTTCCCTGTTTTCCAGAGTTGTGGCCACCCTGCAATACAGCTGATGGAGTAGGACTGAGCAGTGTGATTTTCCTTACAGATTTTATTTTAGTTATAGTTATAGTTATAGTTAATGATTTTTATTTTAGTTATAGTTATAGTTATAGTTAGTTATATTTTTTAGTTATAGTTATAGTTATAGTTAATGGATTTTTATTTTAGTTAATTTTAGTTACTACTTAGTTACAATAATTAAGTCTATAAGCAAAATTGTGCGTATTAATACGCTGTTTCACAATTTACTCAGAGCTATGAAAACCTTTGAAGCATGGGTACAGTCAGCTTCATGAATACACGAGTTTCCAAAGTAACTGACAAATTTCACAATAAAAATTTCGATTTTTTGTTCTCATTTATGTCGAATCGTCCATATTGCACTTCCTATTTTTATTTTTTGTATTAACGAAAATAAAGATGAATTTTCGTTAGTGTTATTTTCGTTATAGTTATAGTTATAGTTAATGATATTTTTTAGTTATAGTTATAGTTATCGTTAACGAAGTCATTTTATTTTCGTTAACGAACATTTTCGTTATCGTTATCGTTAACGAAAATCACACTGGGACTGAGGAGCTTGCTCGTAATGGGACACGCAGCGCGTATACGCGAGCTAAAGAGTTTTGGATGCGTTGAAGCCTGTTCAGTTCGAGGTCTTAGAGACCCACAAAAACCGAATTAGCATAATGAAATCGAGAGGAGACGAGAGGAGACAAGGGAACAGGCTGTGGTTTGCGACATAATTATTCTTAGCAAGAGCTGACCTGGTGTGACGTATTGTCCCGATGTGATAGAAACAATATAAATTTATAAATGTTTGTTGTGTGGGTCGGAATGCGAGCTTAGTGTCCAGGGTTACCCCAAGTGTTTTAAAGTATATATCGTAGTGGTACAGCAGCACTTGCGAGGTCGATGCTAGAAAGAGAAGGGAGAAAATGCAGGCTTTGGCGTGAACCGAACCGAGTAATATTGCTTCAGACTTTGTCTGGGTTTATGGCCAAACCATTGAAACAGAACCATGCATACATAGATGAGAGGCACTCCTCGACTTTTAGTTTACAAGACAAGACTGATCAGTGGTGTGTGACAGAGCAATATGAAGCTGAGAACTGTTGCAATTGGACTCCAAAGTGATTGGATATATAAGACTGATTGTGAAAGTATAGACTCGAAATAATAAAGGGCCGAGGACAGATCCCTGGGGCCTGCTTGGCTGCTTCTAAATCTAGCTGTTTACAACGTTAGTAGCCTACTATTGTCAGCGCAAGTGCTAAAAGTTGATCAACAAATCGTAATCCAGTTGAGTTTTGAAAGCGGCGACCTCCTCTATACTGGTTATGGATTACTGTAGAGCAAAGCAAATCAGGATTATTTACAATCTAATCTAATCTAATCTAATGAATTCTATAGAACCGTTGTCATAATCCCCAAAACATCAGAAAACAGTCGCCTCAAGTGAAATCGTGTTCCATTGGAGAAGAACAGAAGAGCAGTCCCTTAAGTTAGACGTCATACCCATGGTTGCCTAAGAGGTAGCCATAGATATGCAGTGGCGGCACTACAACAGGGCATGCCAGGGCAAATGCCCTGGTAAAAAGCCTTTGCCCTGGTCGTTGCCCTGCCAAATTTTTGGCTCCAAAGTTTTGCTATACAGCTTTATAGCATGATATACGATACACAACTGCAGGTCCACAGTGACAGACGTGTGCATGTGTGGTCTATCAGTCACCTACACATGTGTCAGAATATTTGACCCATGGTAGAAGCGAACACTCAGTTGTTTGTACATGGAGACACGCTCGATATACGGCCAAATTGGCCAGTGAGTGATGATTCTTCCATTGAGGCATGCATCCACTCTGCTCCAGCGTGTCTCTCTCTATCTCTCTCTCTATATATATATAAATGCATACATATATAATATAATATATGTATTATTTTATATATATATCGCTGTCTCTGTCGCCTGTCTCCTACAGTGTCTCTGTACAAGCCATGGTACTGTATATTCATTCGTTTACCGTACTTTTAAATATAATACGTAGACGAAATTATCATCATCCGCCATGAATCCCTTGAAACGTAGGCTACATGTATGTAGGCCTACAGTTCTGGCATTCAGAAAGGAGCAGAGGAAAGTCGAAAATTGAGGTTCCTGTTGTCGGTACTCCTTCCATCAATTTGTTCTTTAAGATGCAAACCTCAGGTGCTGATATTCCTTCAGCTACAGATGTTTGTGGAGAATGCAGATACAGCGGATGAAGAAACCGATAGGCTAGCTATATAGTTCACTTTGCTCCGATGTGCCGAAAACTTCCAAGTAGAAAATAGACGTCATTAGAGGTGAGGAAATTGACATTCAGACTGTGATTTATTTAAGCTGGGCCGATCTTTAACTATACTGATCGGGCACACTTTTCTTCCACAATCGCATCTGCTTCCTTTAATTAAGAGCATGACTTTATCTCAGGACCCATGTCATCCTAGTAGTCCGTTTGAATTAGATGGAAGCAGGAGGCCTATTGTCAGTAGCAAACACCAGGGTGAGAATTGCCTAGGGAGGTTAGGGGTTCAATTCCTTGTCTTTCTTAGGAGCCCACGATAAAGTCTACATTTCACACGCAAACTGCACATAAATCAACGTCTAACCCCTAGGCTTAATTGCATCTCATATGACACGAGTTACTTGAGCAAATGCGTAAACAATACCTGAATCAATGGCTCTATTTGTTGAACTTGTTGCTTTTGAAAACTGTTGTGCATGCTACCCAAAAGAGTATTTTTTAGTAATGCTTTACTAAGTTCACTGAGATGTTAAAATTTGCTTTAGAAATGTGCAAAGGCGTTCATCTTTATGGGGCTTTGTCCATCTGAGCCTCTGACCTGACAAGTATAATAGTACAGAGGGTCGACTTTTGGCGAGCGCTGTAGCGCGAAATTATATGGTCACGATGCATGTGGTCACCATATAAGCTGCGCTCCCACGCTTGCCACAAATCACCTCTGAACTGGTTACTTGTATGACTGCCCTGGCTGTGCCCTGGTAACAAAAAGTGTCTGGCGCCGCCACTGTAGATATGAAGTGGTAGCGATATTATTTTCTTAGCCTCGGCATATGAGAGCGGGTGACCAGTCCTCTCCATCACCGTCTGGCCTTCCCACCGACAGTGTACGGTCAGTGCACTCATTATGGCTGACTAGGCTAGGGAGTTAATGGTGAGCAAAAATCTTGAAAAAATTCTGCCCTCACGGTGTTTTGAACACCCCGCCTTTCACAAACCATTGCGATATCGTGCATCGAATTTTAAACACAAATCAACCAGAAACGACCTAGAATAAAATCGTACCTTTATTGTTGAATCAATCGAAACTGTTTTTGCCGAAACAGAAAACTTAGAACGAAACTGTTTGGCAAAGTAGAACAAGCGCTGAAGTTCTACGCAGGTGACAGAACGTGCAGACTGATGAGCCTAAAAGACAATGGCACCAAAGCGCTGCTCCGCTGGCACCAACGATGCCGGTAGCGATACAGAAAGTGTCCAAGACAATGGAAGTGAAAAGTCGTAAAGAAACTATCAACCTTTGCATAGAATCGATAGTGTGATACGGCGCGACTTAAAAGCCGACTATCTATATAATGCCTTAGGTCAGCGATTCGTTCAAGTTTAATTGCACCCGCTTCTCTCGAACAGAGTGTCATTCGAACGCCATAACCCAACTTCCACGGCCAAAAAGTAAACGAGACATTAGGCGAAAGAAGGAGAAAAACCGGTCGTTATGTCTTCGAGAGAGAGAGAGAGAGACTCCGACCAGCCAGATATCGGAAGGCCGGAGTCACACCCACGCCGCGAACACGCGGACTAGTTCATGCGGATTCGGCGTGGATCGGATGGGGCCGGCAGGCGAGGAGGCAGCGCCCGAGGCCTGCATTCGATGCGGCTGGAGGAGGAACCGCGTACGAGCCGTGGCCTTCTGTATTAGTAGGAATGGACGGGAGCTGTTTAATGAAACGTTAACAGATTAGGTAAAGAACTTAGATCTCTTCTCGATACATACAAGTATACATACATGCATACATTATACATACACACATGCATACATACATACATACATGCATACATACATACATACATACACACATACACACATACATGCATGCATACATACATACATACAAACAAACAAGCGTACAAGCATGCATACATGCATACATTCAAACACACATGAATGCACAAATACACACACATACACATGATACATACATATTTACACGCAGATGCATGCGACACTAAAAAGGAATAGTCACAAATATCCTGACTTGCTGACATGATTTGACTTAACGCAGGTGACACAGCTTTAGTATCGTGATGAGAAATTCACAAATTTACATAACAAAACGTTACATTATTATTATTTTTATTATTAGTACTTTTATTATTATTACTGTCATCATCATCATCATCATCATCATCATCATCATCATCATCATCATCATCATCATCATCATCATCATCATCATCATCATCATCATCATCATCATCATCATCATCATCATCATCATCATCATCATCATCATCATCATCATCATCATCATCATCATTCATTCATTCATTCATTCATTCAATCATTCAATCAGTCATTCATTCATTCATTCATTCATTCATTCATTCATTCATTCATTCATTACTAGAATTTGTATAGCGCCTCTTCAAGGGAACTACTCAGAGGCGCTCCCAACCCAAGCGCGGCCAAATTGGATCATTTTTAGTTGAGAGGAATGACTGAGAAGGGGTTCTAGGAAGGGAGCGGAGTGTCAGAGGGAGGCCATTCCAGGTCGAGGGGCCAATCACAGAGAAAGCAAGGCTCTGCCTGGTGGAGATACGAGCAAAAGGGACAGAAAGAAGACCCTGTTCAGCTGAACGGAGGGAGCGCGAGCCTCGAACACTAAGGGTGGGGCTACAAAGCTCCATAATGCAGGAGCGAGACCCAGCAGGCAGCGCCAAACTAAGGCAGCTATCCTATATTTGATACGCTGCCTAAGCGGGAGCCAGTGAAGAATGTCGGTGTCTAATAGGTCATCAATCGATGGCACCCCAATATGAGGCCGTATACAAGCAGATGAATATCCAGGAGGCTATTCCACGTTATATTAGTAGGTGTGTTGCAAAACAACGAAAGAAGGAAGATCTCTGATGGCCACAGTAAGAATGCGACAGAGGACTTGGTTTGGTCACATATACTTAAAAACAGATTCCCTTGAAGCAGAGAGCGTGACTTACAGCGAAACTGAACGTCATTATACGATCACAGCGTTCGTCCTCGTTGACCCGTTGCTGCGCGGAACAATAGTAAATGAGAGGCGCATTTGCAGCTCAAGGGTCGACCAGCCGAACTTTTTGGTCAGTGCATGACGTTGTATTGTATTGTATTGTATTTGAACACTTGTTATAGCGCCCCAACCAGATTTCCCATTCAGAGGCGCTCCCGACTACTGCGCGAACGCTGAGTCGGAGTTTCACGCCGAAGCGCATGAGCAATTGCGAGTGAAGGACTTGCCCAGGGTCCCTACGCGGCGACTTTGAGGTGGATCCGAACCCGCAACTCTCCAGCTGCAAGGCACCGAACATACCCCAACACCACCGCGCCCCAGTTGTATTGTGATGTGTTGTATTGTGTGTTGTATTGTACTCCACGTTTATAATGCGACCGAGCCACCCGCAGTAAAGATCCGAGAAATTAATCTCTGATAATCCGACCCGACCGGGAAGCGAACCCGGGGCGCCGGGGCGGCGAGCGGGCACAAACCCACTCGGCCACTCAGGATCCTACGCCACTGTATGTGCTTAGAGCTTCTCTTCCATTGCTGTTAGCAAGAAGTCTATGCAATCTGGCTTTGCGTTTGCGGCGATGATTTACGGGGATTTGAACGAGTTTTCGAAACATGAACTACTGATGGATAGGGACCTGCCTGTCTCTCTGTCTGTCTGTGTTTTTGTCTGTCTGTATGTCTATCTCTACCTGCCTCGCTGCTTCTTTGGCTCCGTGCCTTAGAGGCGGTTGACCTTATTCGCGCTGGGTCACAGTGAGATGGAGTTGGAGGAATTATAGCGCTCAGAAAAAGAGACACAAAGAATCTTTTCTTAAAATAGAAACTCTGAACTGTCGGATGGATTAAGTTAAACAGACTTCTGCAAAAACGACTCAACGGAAGTAATTGAGGATGCAGGAGAAGTGGACACGGGGCTGTTGGGTACGACACACCCACCGCCAAAAACTTTCATACCATGCATGTATGCATCCATACTAGAGAGTGACATGGGGAATTTCCCCGCGGGGAAACCGCGGTAACCGCGGTAAATCCCGCGGTAATGGGGACAACAATTGCGGTAATACCGCGGTAATGGGGACAACAATTGCGGTAATACCGCGGTAATGGGGTTCACTCTCGCGGTAATACCGCGGTAATGGGGAATGAGCCGGCAAGAAACCCGGGTGATGTTAAGAACTTGAGAACTGACAAGGAGATTTTTATTTCCTGAAGCCTTCTAGTCAGAAATAGTCAGGACTTGGTTAATGCAAACTGTCGATAAGATAATAACAGACTATTGCAGTCTGCAATACAAATAGATTTTTAAGCTAAAAATGCTATTTTTTAATTTGAATTGGTGTAAACTTTTTGCGGGGAATGTCATGTCGTCCTGCGGGGATGGGGTGGGGATGAGGAGAAAACCTGCGGGGATGGGGTTGGGATGGGGAAGACTTATTTGTTGCGGGGAGGGGATGGGGACGAGATTGTCTCCCCATGTCACTCTCTAATCCATACACATAATATAACACCTTTTCAGTACCTCACGAATGCACGTGGCATCCATGCAAAGGGTTAGCGGTGGTGAAAGATCTCACCCGATCAATTAATTGAAAAATTAGCAGGGTCTATACTCTATAGCCACACGGTCGCTATAGAAAATGTCTAAATTTACATTTTGCTACGTGATCGCCTGTTAATAGCAAAGTAGCCTACTGATGACCAGTTATAGCTGGGACTATTCAGTAATAATAGTCCCAGGTTATAGCATGACACATTGGATAATGCAATGTTCTACTTAAACACCTTTAAAACGATTTTTATCAGTGCAATAAATATATTATATTAATCAACGACGAAAATTCGACGATGCGTCTTGCAATAGGCCTAGCGTATGCATTGCAGTCGTATAGATTGAAGTCGACGTCAATGGTCCTGACAACTCCAGGGTGGCGCCAAAGAAAGAGAATTCTACTATTATTATATACCATGAGGCCGTCCATAAATGACGTCACGCACCTAGGGGGTCGGAAATTTGTGACGATGTGTGACATGGGGGTGTGGGGTCTGAGTAGTGTGACGTCACACCAGGTCTATGTTATTAAATTTAACAATTAACAACAATTTAATTTTAATAATAACAGCACTAATTTTGAGGATTATATTTTCATTATTTTTTTTAATTATTTTAATGTATACGGGCACCATTATTAATAAATTTCCAATTATTTCAATATTTGGTCACCGTTAGATCTAAGATGAATATAACCAGAGATAGGCAGCCGCAATGTGTCAGCCAATCAGAGATCGTCTTTTCTGAAACATAGCGGGCGATGTCTGTGGCCATCTAGTTTTAGATTACACTGTTATCCGGGCACTCGGCAGGGAAAGAACTCTCGACAGAGCAAACGCAAACAAAGCCAAATGAATCATTCTCGACGTTGTTTTTAGTAATTTACAAGATACATTCATTGCAAATTATTATTTTTCAATTAAGTCGCTTTCGTTTCGTTACGACAATCGTCCACAAAAGAAACGGGACTAAAACTGATCTGACCTGCAAAGGTTCGGGTGTAAAATCAGAGCCACAAACATAGTCTAGCGCAATGACGTAATTTTCGTCCGCGACATATCTCTTGTTATATTCGTCTTAGGTTAGATTTTAAAATATTCATGCTTTCGCTATTTGTTCCATAAAGGAGCATTTTGCTTCGCCATGGAAATTGGTTTTAGGGGGTCAGAGCTTTGTGACGTCATTTTCAGAGGGGGGTCTTACTTTTTGTGACGAAGTGTGACGAGGGGGGAGGGGGTTAAAAATCGGCCAAAATAGCGTGACGTCATTTATGGACGGCCCCCATGGTCCATACACGAGGACCTTTGGCATTCATTTAAAGGGACAGTGGTGGTGAGAGATCTCACTCATCTCAGGCGATAAATTCGTCGAAAAATGAACAGGGTTGAGGCCAAACGTTCGCTATGGAAAAAGTCTTAATTTACATTTACTATAAAATTGAATCGCTTGTTAATAGAACAGTTGTTCAGTTATAGAATAGATAGATAGATATTCGTTTTATTTTCTGACAGGTTGACAGACCGCAACCAGTTACAATAGAAATATGTTAAATAATGAAATCAAAAACAAACAAACAAACAAAACCAGACAGGTGTGCAGTCAGGTGAGACTTATAAGGCAAGCGTTTGTAAAGTACTCGAGGGATAAAGTTCTTCACGTCCTTAGCAGGCAGTTCAAAGTTATGACGTCTTGGGCGGAGGTTGTATCGTCGTTGTACGATTGGTGGAAATAGCCCTCGCAAGACATGGCAGTCATTCCTAATAACTGCCTGGAGCAGTCGCTCTTCAGCTGCACCCACCATCTCCTCCACGCCCGGCGATCGCGGTGGGAGGAAACCCATCCTCTGCATCCTCTGCACCAGACGCTCAAGTCTGGAACGGTCCTCAGCGCTGGCGTAGCCCCACCAGTCAGGTGCGGCATAGAGGAGACGGGCCACAGTTAGACCTGGGAGTCGACCCCAATAAGTCGACCCCAGTCGACTTGGGCATCCCAAGTCGAGTCGAGTCGTTTCTGCTTAGCGCAACTGACCCCAAGTCGAATTTGTACAGAAAAGTGACCTCAAGTTGTTTTCTACACAAGTCGACTTAAACCGACTTGGGACACAAACAAAATATAAATTTATCTCGCCATACTAATGGAGGCCACGATGGCGTCTAAGCAGTTGTATAGTGTATTTAGAGTGAACAAGCGTTTTTAAGACCTATTGTGTGGTAGGGTTGTGTCATGACAATACACCTGTGTATATGTATAAACATGATCTAGTTGAGCGGACGGTCAGCGCCGCTTGTGTTACGTGAACATTGACTGAATATAGCTTGTATACTGAGCACGTGCTAATAGCGCGGGAAAGGTTAGAAATTGCTGATTACAGTCGATTTGAATAATGCAGTTGTCTTAATACAGTAGATAGAGCTGTATATTGAGAGTGAAGTGTTAAGAAATATAGTTGATTTATGTTGACGATGTACACTGAATTGAAGTGTTGAAGATAAAAGTTGATTTTCATCTCATTTGAAAGAGTAAGAAGAAATATTCAAAACGCAGATCGGTACTGCGATATTATTTTGTATTAGGCTATCGACGCCGATTGCGGCGGTTGGGCTAAGCAGCTACTTAGGCCTACTTATTTTTATCGGTGTCGATTTATCTATATCATGAGTTATTATATGTTAAAGCGTCACACGTACGTTTCATAAAACTGGTGAATCGAAATGTTAATAAAAATGTTAGCACGTCTGCCTTTTCAAGAGCTGAACGCGCGCAAATCAATGAACTTTTAGTCGTCAGTGAATTCGATCCAAAGAAATCTGGATCGCATACCAATCAATCGATCGTTTTGCGCTACTTTGGTGCACTGCATTAGTCGTTTGCAGACGGAAAAACTGTTGTATTAGACAATGATCGACTTTATTGTCGGTGAGTGGTAGTGCTGTGGGATGATAGCATGCATTGCTATTTGAATGACGTTAGTGGCCAAATAATTATGACAACAGAATTAAACTGTGTCATTATAACACGCCATTCAGTGCAACCAGTCCGCAGTCCGCTGCAGATTCTTCTGTTAACCCATTAAAGCATTAAAAAATTGTTCAAGAACAAACACAAACAGCTTAAAATATAGGCTACCTAATAAGCAATTTTATTCATCAGGTGTTGAGATCTCAGTACTCATTAGTATACGAAATTAATGCTTGCCAGGCAAATTGGCATGCCATTTTTGTATTATTAGCCGTACTTAATCGTAATTACCATTTCAGAAGTCGACTTTAAGTCGGAAGTTGGTTGTTTTTCTGCCAAGTCGGGTCAAGTCGTGTTTGACTCCAAGTTGTCGACTTCAAGTCGACCTCAAGTCACTTTAGGGTCAAGTGGGGTCAGATTGGCTGACCAAAGTGACTCCCAGGTCTAGCCACAGTGGTGGCCCTGGCCACCTCGTGTAGACCAGTTTGGGACAGGCCGTGCGTCCTCAAGACCCATTGACACATTGGATAATGAATGGTCTGCTTAAACACCTTTTAAACCGTTTCTGCGGATGCAATATATTCTCGCAGGTAGCGAAGATAAGAAGTTAGAATGCCAAAAAATTGTAACAGGACGTATAGGCCTATTGTAGGGTGGACGTCAACGGCTCTGGCAGCCACAAGATGTCGCTAAAGAAAGAAAAATCTACTGTAGCACGTCCATGCATGGGGACCTTAAGCGGCATGGTGCCCTTCAAACGGGAAACGGTGGGAAAGGATCTTACCTGATGAATTCAATGAAAAATGATCAGGAGTCGAGGCCACACGGTTGCTATATAAATCGTGAACATTATTTACTTTTATTATTCTATCTATCCGTAAACACGTTTCAATGGTGACTCTTTTTAAGGACGTTTGCGAAGAGCTGGGCTGGAAGGACCTATGCTAGAAGAATATCAATCGTTTACTCTGATTTTTGGTCAACGATCAGATTTCGACGTTTACTTAAGGCAGACTTTAATCAAATGGAAAATTTTCATGCCTTCACGTGCGAAGGATTACCAGAGCATACGATCTCCCCACAGTTCGTATGTTAAGAAGTATGTGGCTTGTGATGTGCACACAAACACACACACACAGACGCACACACACACACAGACGCACACACACACACACAGACGCGCGCGCGCGCACACGCACGCATACACACATCTATACATAATTATTATATACCTGAACAGCATATGGCTCTCGGACGCGGGCCAAAGATCTGCAATTCACTGCTTGGTTCATTGCGTTCCGGCCGCTCTTATAAGATTTCATTCAAGGTCTAAGTTCATGTCTTTCAACTCGTTTATCCAAAGCAATTTGAATTCTGGTTCCTCAGATGTATGGGATTTCGACCTTGGTTCGTACATACATACATACATACATACATACATACATACATACATACATACATACATACATACATACATACATACATACATACATACATACATACATACATACATACATACATACATACATACATACATACATACATACATACATACATACATACATACATACATACATACATACATACATACATACATACATACATACATACATACATACATACATACATACATGCATGCATGCATGCACATACATACATACATACATACATACATACATACATACATACATGCATACATACATACATACATACATACATGCAAACATACAGAAACAAATACATACAGAAATACACAAATACCGACATACATACATACATACATACATACATAGATTGGATTATAAGTGTTGATTTCAATCTTCGCAACCATCGACTGATAACCGGACGATAGTGGCGCAATAGAAGTCACAGCAAAGAGGAACAGACGAACATGGGTTTTCAAAACTTGGGTTGTGCATGGTGACATTGACCTGCCTGGTGGATTATAATTATTCATCCGAAAAATAGTCTGAGGACGCGTGGCTATCAGTCTGCTGAAGAACAAGACAAGTACTTCAAACAGTTGGGCTTCTTTTGACCTTACCTGCACGAAGGTCATCACTGGATGCCACCAAATGCACGTAGACACATCGATAAACAAACTCTTGCATACAGTCATACATACGTTCATACATACATATACATGTAAGTGTGCGTCAACTCATTCATGAGAGCGCACGTAGTGTAGAAACGCTAAGTCTCTACAAGTAATGTACTGCATAGAGTATAGTAGCGCTGCATAAAGGAACGAATGTACCGGCGCTCAGTGGAAAGTTTTAGAGATGAGTCACGGCTGGCAAACCCTGGAGGAACGGCAGTTAAGCCAGGACAGTATCGAACGGAAGGAGGAAACATAAAAGGAGGATGGAAAGTCGCGCATTCGCTGCACGGGAAGGACCTGTTGAGATTCAGATGTGCCGGAAGAGGGAGGAGTCTTGACGAATATGGAGAACAGGCGTTGACAGTGATGGACCTCAGCCAATAGGAATCGTTGGAAGAGGCTACATGCATTTTAGTATACAAAACGAGAGGACGCGGAAAACTCGGGGCAGTCTGGAGAAGTCGCCAAACGGGTGACTAGTCCTAAGAATCTCGATAGCAACGGTTGATTAACGAGACGCAAGCGCAAAGTTACGAACCGCGGGATTGGGACAGACGGAGTCGATCCAGATGTGCCGGAGGAGAAATACTTCTGCTCCTTAAACGGATGCCTGCAGAGGATACGCAGGAATAGTGTCGTGACGACGGGAATTATGTTCGACTCAGCCAAAGATCACTAAGAGCCGGGGGCCTGGTGTATCGTTGCGATTCGATAGGTAAATAAGCAGAGTAACGGATTACGAATTCACCGAGTCTACGGATCGAATTTGGGTATCGTCTGAATACTGTGGATTATTGGAGACAAAGGGTGACGCTCCGGTCTTGGCGAAGAGATGATGAAGGGAAATTCCCTACGCCGCTGCAGAGCCTGAAGGAGGTATAGTACTGTTCACTGCGAGTGCGCGCTGGGAACTTGCAGTTATAAATAGACACGCAGCTGTGGCCGGAATGATAATAATAACAGGAGAGTAAAAATACCTGCATAGAGTATGCAGCCTAGGCCACGCATGACTGTGTATGAATGCTGTGAATGATTAACGATAGGATTGCATCACTGTATTATTGAATTAGCATTGTTCTGTTAAACTTATCTGTACTAGACATTATATTGTTAGTTGCTTAATATAATCTTTAATGGCCGAACAGAGTGATTTATTTAGAGATAGGTCAGAAGAAGAAGAAGAGGTTACAAGGTCCTCCACCCCAACGGGCGAGGATAGGCCCAATGTATGGACAGACAGACTGTCCAGATTAGAAGAACGACAGAGAGAGGCAGAAGGAAGACAGAGAGAGGCAGAAGATAGGCAGTTTAGCCTGATGAATCGTATGATGGATCGTTTGGAAGAGATAGAGAGAAATGGAAGGGGCGGGACTGCAATGAGAACCACCCACACTCAGCCTAGAGAGCTGGGGTCGTCCGGTCTGGACGGGTCGCCTCCCTCGGAAGTCTATGTGAGACCCACCTCGTCAGTGGAAGAACAAGAAAGAAGATGGGCAGCTTCCCCATTTTGCCCTTCGGTAGCGCCTAGGGAGGTACAAGCAAGAGAGAGAGCCAGAGCAGTAGAGCTCACATACCCTACAATTGGCGACCAGGATAGGGATAATGATTTTTATGGTGCTCCTAATGAAAATAGATTTTTAGAGAGACATTTTAATGTGAATGATGCAAATGATGTGAACTTGGATGAAATAAATACTCGTGATGATTTGCATGATGATTTGTTGAGAAATGAAGTGAATGGAAGACTCGTTGAAGCCCAGAAAAGCGGCCATAATGAGCTATATAAATCGAATGATGAAAGAATGCCATTACAGTTACAATACACACAGGACAGGGATTTCCTAACGATTGACAATCAAGTCTTTCGAATAACGGACCAGTGGCCGCAAGCACACCATAACATGCCCAGGGATCACACACAGTACTGCCCCGCTGAAAATGTAACAGAAATGGCTAATGCACAAACAAGGCAGACCTCTGAAGCTAGAGGTATGCCAAGAATGCAGAACGGTTTCACGGTGACGGGGCCAAGCGAATACAGGCCACGGAGTACGATTGAACGCACCGCAATGGCCACGCAAAATTCAATGCAACGCGTGGATCTGGATTATTCCAACATCGTCAATCGGCCGATGCAAGGGAATTCTGCTGAACGAGGCGAGGAATTTCTAAAGAGTCGCAGTTATTTGCCAGCCGGTTCAATTCTGCCTTCACAAGGAATTCATTCCAATAATACACCAACCACCGCAACCATGCGCCATCTGACGAATGCATGGCCAACATTGAACCATGTTGCTGCTCAGACTTTCAACCCAATAAATAACAATTCCTATTCACTCGCCAGAGCAAAGGAACCACAATCTAACTTTGTTCAATTACCTACCGCAATAATTCAAAGTTCTGTCGCGACTCAAACCTGTAACACAGTTCTATCTCTAGAAAACGTTGCTGCTGCGTCTACAACTGTCAAAGACAGTGCGATAGAGAAAAATAAATGTAGTTTGCGCCTAGGATCGTACGGCGGATCTTCGTCGGTCGATCAATTTCTGATGCGTCTGGCCATATGCAAACAGACGTATAATTGGACTGATAGGGAAACAAAAAATCAACTAATCTGCGCACTTACTGACTCTGCTGCAATGCTAGTATTAAAAACGGATTTGGAGGCATCGACGTCGGCCGAGGAATTAATAAGGAGGCTGAAGGAAAGGTTTGGTTCAGAACATCTCGTGGCGCTACATCAACTGCAATTAAATACGAAAAGACAAAAGGCTGATGAAGGCCTGGCCCAATTAGCAGCCGAAGTGCGTCGTTTGAGCTGTTTGGCATACTCGGAACCTCGATTAAGAAACGGAATTCTCTGGTTGAATTTAGTATTTAGGAACTCTGCCGATTAAGTGTACGAGAGAAAGCAGAAACGTCGATTATTCTGTTTATAATTCGTGTAGGCTGTAGTCGAAGATTAATTAGGAATGCCATGAAGTTTAAGTGGCATCACGATAGGATGTAGTGAAAGTAGAATCATTTGATGCTAAGCTGAATACGCATATTATTAATGAAGTCACTTAAACATTAACAGAATGTATTGAATTGTACGACTTATTTAGAGATAGGCTTGTGTATTGAAGCAGGTTATCATGTTAGTTAAAGACATTACTGTTGCTAGTAGAATAAGATGAATATGAATTGGATGAATATGAATTACGATGTGAATGCCGCAGCTGAATTGAAGATGATTATGAATGGAATGACTTATGAAGCGCTATAAATGGCCATGACGCAGAATGATTGTTGTTGCTTAAGAATTTACTGCGTTTAGAGCGGGATGACATGATGGATGTGTCAAAAGGTTTGCTTACTGATGAATCTGAATATTAATTGCGATGCAGTAGAATTTTGTGTAGAACTGTTAAGTACTGTTAGTGACGTTCGAATGAACTATATGAGGTCATGTACGGAGGCAGATGATTAAGATGATTATGAAGCTGAGACTCTTAACAGATGTCAATGATTGCATTTAGAGAACTTGTGTTTTGAGAGGATGAAAGGATTCCATGATTGTTTGCAATGCTTAACTAGAAATTGACACGAGCAAATGATTGCATTCTATGTGGAGATAATGATGATGTGGTGTGATCGCATGAGTGAGTATGATGTAAAATTGTGGCTGCAGTGTGGTATAGAAGATTTGACGTGTAGAACTGTTTAAAAAGGATTTTTAAACTTGGTTTCTCCCTATACGTTAGAAACTAAAGAGGAGCAGTTCGGGATAGTGTAGAAACGCTAAGTCTCTACAAGTAATGTACTGCATAGAGTATAGTAGCGCTGCATAAAGGAACGAATGTACCGGCGCTCAGTGGAAAGTTTTAGAGATGAGTCACGGCTGGCAAACCCTGGAGGAACGGCAGTTAAGCCAGGACAGTATCGAACGGAAGGAGGAAACATAAAAGGAGGATGGAAAGTCGCGCATTCGCTGCACGGGAAGGACCTGTTGAGATTCAGATGTGCCGGAAGAGGGAGGAGTCTTGACGAATATGGAGAACAGGCGTTGACAGTGATGGACCTCAGCCAATAGGAATCGTTGGAAGAGGCTACATGCATTTTAGTATACAAAACGAGAGGACGCGGAAAACTCGGGGCAGTCTGGAGAAGTCGCCAAACGGGTGACTAGTCCTAAGAATCTCGATAGCAACGGTTGATTAACGAGACGCAAGCGCAAAGTTACGAACCGCGGGATTGGGACAGACGGAGTCGATCCAGATGTGCCGGAGGAGAAATACTTCTGCTCCTTAAACGGATGCCTGCAGAGGATACGCAGGAATAGTGTCGTGACGACGGGAATTATGTTCGACTCAGCCAAAGATCACTAAGAGCCGGGGGCCTGGTGTATCGTTGCGATTCGATAGGTAAATAAGCAGAGTAACGGATTACGAATTCACCGAGTCTACGGATCGAATTTGGGTATCGTCTGAATACTGTGGATTATTGGAGACAAAGGGTGACGCTCCGGTCTTGGCGAAGAGATGATGAAGGGAAATTCCCTACGCCGCTGCAGAGCCTGAAGGAGGTATAGTACTGTTCACTGCGAGTGCGCGCTGGGAACTTGCAGTTATAAATAGACACGCAGCTGTGGCCGGAATGATAATAATAACAGGAGAGTAAAAATACCTGCATAGAGTATGCAGCCTAGGCCACGCATGACTGTGTATGAATGCTGTGAATGATTAACGATAGGATTGCATCACTGTATTATTGAATTAGCATTGTTCTGTTAAACTTATCTGTACTAGACATTATATTGTTAGTTGCTTAATATAATCTTTAATGGCCGAACAGAGTGATTTATTTAGAGATAGGTCAGAAGAAGAAGAAGAGGTTACAAGGTCCTCCACCCCAACGGGCGAGGATAGGCCCAATGTATGGACAGACAGACTGTCCAGATTAGAAGAACGACAGAGAGAGGCAGAAGGAAGACAGAGAGAGGCAGAAGATAGGCAGTTTAGCCTGATGAATCGTATGATGGATCGTTTGGAAGAGATAGAGAGAAATGGAAGGGGCGGGACTGCAATGAGAACCACCCACACTCAGCCTAGAGAGCTGGGGTCGTCCGGTCTGGACGGGTCGCCTCCCTCGGAAGTCTATGTGAGACCCACCTCGTCAGTGGAAGAACAAGAAAGAAGATGGGCAGCTTCCCCATTTTGCCCTTCGGTAGCGCCTAGGGAGGTACAAGCAAGAGAGAGAGCCAGAGCAGTAGAGCTCACATACCCTACAGTACATTATAAACACAGTATGTAGCGGTGTGTAGGGCCAAGAGAGACAGACAGACAGACTGACAGAGACAGAGACAGAGAGACAGGGAGAGAGAGGAAGAGAGAAAGGGAGAGGGAGAGAAAGGGCGAGGAAGAGGAAGAAGGAGAGGGAGAGGGAGACATGAAAGTAAGAGACATTGAAGGGAGCGAGAGAGAGACAGAGAGACAGAGAGAAAGAGAGAGAGAGAGAAGGATAGATAGAGATATAGAATGAGAGGGAGACAGACAGCCGCACACACAGTCAGATAGAAAGACACAGAGATAGAAGACAGACTGACAGAGAGGTGTGTATTAGGAGTAAGAGCACTTTGGTGTTAGGAGTAAGAGCACTTTGGTGATGCAGGGCTGAATGCCAATAACTATAGATTAGACACCAAGGAAGCGTGTGAGGAGCTTTCGAGATTATCAGAAGAGCTTTCTGACTGACTTACTCACTTGAGCTAAGCGCAAAAATCACTAAAAACGTCAGGTATACAGTAGAAGAACCTCTTGACAGCGTTGCCAGTTATAAGGTGAAGAAATAAAAACCAATGAAGGTAAAAAAAGGGTATGAGGTAAGACATGGTCGGTAAGGTAAGGTAAGATAGCAGTCAAGGTTACGCAAGGTTATGTAAGGTATGTCAGCTATGTGCTGAGATAGGTACTGTTTAACGACGTTGCGTCGTAGCAGAGATGATTAGCGTCAGTTAGCGTCGCCCTCCTCCTTTCTCCAGGCTTGGGACTGGCACCTCCCGAGTACAATGCAGGGGCGAAACCTGCAAAGTATGGATTGACTCACGACAACGCTTTCCTTTCAGAGACGGAACGAACAAGTGACTGAACGAATGAATACATGAACGAGTGAAAGAATGAACGAATGAATGAAAGAATGACAGAATGAATGAATGAATGAATGAACAAATGAAAGAATGAACGAATGAAAGAATGAACGAATGAAAGAATGAACGATTGAATGAATGAACGAACGATTGAATGAATGAATGAATGAACGAACGAATGATATTCTTAGTCCACTGCTATCTTATTTTGTTTGTTTTGTGCCCAACGCTTACTCCAATCTAAAATATCGATTGGCTGTCTTTCTCTTCCTATCTGTATTTTGTACATCTATAGGTGACACGGTGTCCCTTTTTAGCGGGATCCATGATCCCTTCTGGGCCCTCTGGTGTTGCTAGGACGTGTCAAACCGTTGCCTTATTATTTCTGAAGTTTAATGTCTTCTGATGGTTACATAAAATAAATGATTTGATTTTTATTTATTTTATTTTATAAATGGCCAGATTGTAAGATCATCCGGCCAGTGTTCTAGGGGTTCAGTTCGAAATCTCATTTCGCTGTTAATGAAATCAAATGGAAAAATATATCGGGCTCAGTTTTCGTTTGTGCATACCTACCTACCTGAAATTCAAAGAAATCTGAAGACTGCCTGAACGGCGTCCGGTGATTTGCTTTCAACATCTGATGGCATGTCGCTAAACTAAAGCACCGTCCTGGTTAATAAATATCTGAACAACTGCGCACCGCGATACCTGGCAGCCAAGATCAGGCCGCTATCGGACGATGCCAATATAGGTCGCGGCTGCGATCATCAAAGTCCGCTGGTGTTTTCGTGCCGGGAAGGGGAGGGAAAGGTAAGGGGCGTCCAGGCACTTCTTTTTTTACACTTTAAGCACTGCTTGTAATATAACAATGGATTCAGCATTCATTTCTGCAAGAATGGTATATTTAGTTGTACATTACGTGAATGCACCTCGAAATTACATCACTATTAACAACGGAACCCATTAATTAGCAATATTTTATATTATTGCGTACATTTTGTACTTTTTGGATAAACAAATATAAGATTATGTGTGTTTTGAAACTAATCTATGTATAAAAGATACACACAATCATCCCTACACATGTTTATATAGTATATATATGTACATCCATACATATATATCCATACATATATATATATCGGTTTACGTTGTAATGCTGTATTCAGCCATTTTCACTCAGATTACGCGTATTATTATTTATTTTGATCACTTCCGGTATACAAAAGACAAATATGTAGGCATGCAAATGAAGCCTTGCATTCCCTCTAAAGAATGGTATCTTTGTTTCTCTTCCAGGAAGACAAATGAATACGCTACAGACAAACAACTAAGGGGGAGTGCTTCCATTCAGCCATTTTTCACGCATATTACGCGTATTATTATTTATTTTGATCACTTACGGTCTTCATAAGACAAAGATGTAGGTATGCAAATGAAGCCTTGCATTCCCTCTAAAGAATGGTATAATTGTTTCTCTTTTCTCTTCTAGGAAGAATAGTCAATAAGCTATAGTCGAAAAACTAAGTCGCATCCACCCCTCTGGTCCCCCGGGTATATCAGGTATATATGACTTTTGAATGGCGTGGGCTACCACCATGATGTTTACCTCAAAATGTGCGCCAATGAATCTGCTACAGCTACCTAAAATGCAAAAATTATATTCCATATGGGAAAAAAATTATGCATAAAAACGTAGAGGGGTGGCAACCCCCCCTTGGTAGCCCGAGGGTTAAGGGCTGAACTAATGACTAGTTTTTTCTCTTTGGTCTCTCGTTCTTTAAAGACGTTTCTTTCCCCGGGGTTTTCGTGCTGAGAGCGCTTCTGAATAGTTATTCTGAGAGAGGCGCTATATAAATCTTTAGATACAATACAATACAATACAGACGACGCAATATAAATTGTCGTAGGCCTAATTACAATTACAATAACAAATTTTGATGAATCTCTGTCGGAATTTTTTCACAGCAGATGGCGGTTATACATTTCGTTTTACGAGTTTGTTTACGTAACTTGAAGAAAGTGCAATTATCTTTTAAACCCAATTAGCTAGAAATACTTGGCGGTTCTATAGTTATACATGTATGTATGACGTGCAAGCAGTCTCGTTGCGTTGCCCGCTTTGTAAACGGGTCCTTAAATTTTAGAACGTTTCTGGATATAAACATATTGTTGTAGTTAGAATTGGCTGCTTTCTGCTTGTTTAATAAATCTAAGAATAGCGTACTTTGCAGTTTGATGCCATAAAAGTTTAGTTTTCCAAGTACTGGCTATGGACCAGACGTTGACTTGATAGCTTGTCATAGAAGATGTTCCAAACGTATATCACGGAAGGTTGTTGTAGGGTTTACATAAACAGATAAATGAAACAGACCAATAAAACTAAGTTGGATATATTTTCTGGTTTTATGAGAGGTCGGGGAAAGAACTTTCGAGTGTCTAGCTGCGACCGTTAACTAAATTCGAGACGTCTTAATAGCTCAGATGGAGTATAAGGTACAGCAATTACTCAAACGAATTGTTAACTTCAACTTTATGAGGTAACTGTCAGTGGCGGCGCGTGGATTTTTCAAAGGTGGTGCGAAGCAGCTGTGTGCCGCCCCCCGCCCCGTAAGGCGACAGGTCTGTCTAGTAGTCTATTGGAATTTTGTCTGTATTGTGCATGATAGTAGCTAGTAGAAGCCGTAGCCATTAGTACCCTAGTATAAAGCACAGCAGCAGATGATGCAGATCTGCTACAAGTGCCACTGTGTAGTGTGTAGGCCTACTGTGCACATACAGTACTTTTATCAATTTGGCATTAGCAACTTACGTATTTTTTTTTAAACTTTAAAGTTTAAATAAATTTAAATCATTGATATGTTTTATTATTTGTAAGTGGATTACGCGAAAAAACAAGTTATAAATCATAGGCCTACTTATTTAATAAAGACTGCTTCCATGCTGCCTGCCTGAAAAGTGCAACGGCACCGAAGACCTGCAAGCTGGATCCACTCCCATCGTTCCTCCTCCAGGAGAGCATCGACACTCTCCTGCCATTCTTAACGGTACTATGCAATCGCTCCCTTCAAGAGGGAGTACTTCCTGTGACCCAGAAGAGATCCATTCTCGTTCTGGTGATAAAGGCTGACGGTCTTGATAATGCTGAGCCAACAAATTATAGGCCTATAGCAAATGTTACATTTTTGTCTAAGATAATTGAGAAGATTGTTGCTTAACAGCTTATGCACTATCTTGACAAAAATGACCTTCCTACTTTTCAGTCAGGTTTCCGAAAGGGCCATTCCACAGAAACGTTGCTCGTCCGACTCCTCTCTGACATTTGTGGGGCCATTGACAGATCCCAGGTCACCCTCCTTGGGCTGTTTGACGTAAGCGCTGCATTTGATACTGTCGATCACGACATTCTCTTGCAGCACTTATCGATTTCCTTTGGTCTTTCTGGCAACATCCTTGATTGGCTTACTTTCTATTTGCGAGACCGCTCCTTCATGGTGGCCCATGGGTCCACGAGGTCCCTCTGGGTCCCTGCTCCAGTTGGGTTACCCCATGCAGGGCTCTGTCCTTGGCCCTCTCCTTTACATAATTTACACTGCTGATCTGGGGTCCCTTCTGGCGGCTGCGGCTGTCCTGGGCCAGTCCTACGCAAGCCTATATTCACTGTCTGGCGACCCAGGCCGATGCGGCAGTTGGAACAATGAGCCGGGCTATGGAGACCCTGCAGTCCTGGATGTCCTCAAACCGCTTGAACCCGACTAAGACTCAGCTTATTTGGCTTGGCACGCCTCAACGGCTTTCTAAAATAGACATAGCCTCACTTGTCTTGAAATACCCCATTTCACCTTCTCAATCTCGGTTCGTGACTTGGGAGTCACCCTAGACCAGGAACTCACATTTATGCGTCACATAAATCTTCTCTGCCGCAGCTGTTACTATCAGCTTCGACAGCTCAAGGTGATCTCCCGCTCCCTGTCTCCTAGCGCAGCGTCGACGCTTGTCCATGCTTTTGTAGTCTCACGGCTCGACTATTGTAGTGCCATATATGATGGACTTCCCGCCTGCCGGACCGGGTCCCTAAATAGGTTCCTGCACACTTCAGCCCGCCTTGCTGGCCGTATTCTGAGGTTTGGGCGGGTTTCTGAATACATGAGGGACGTGCTCCACTGGCTTCCTTACCCACAGCGTATTGTGTATCGAATCTCTGTCTTGGTCCGGCGCTGTATTGAGGGTCTAGCCCCTCCGTACTTGCGGGAGTTCTACTGCTCCACCACATGCGTCCAGCGCCGTTGCTTTCACCCCGCCTAGCTGCACAGGCTGATCTCATTGTTCCTCGTTCGCGGACTGCTCTCAGGCAGCGTCGCGCCTTCTCCGTGGTGGACTCTTTAACCTGAAATGGGCTCCCTACCTTGCTTCGTCTGACACCTTCTGGCCTCTCTGCTTCGTTTCTCACTACTCTTAAGACTGTTCTGTTCAACGGGGGTTGGGCTGGGAGCGCTTCTGAGTAGGCATCCTTGAAGGGGCGCTATATAAATTTTCTGAAATAAATAAATAAATAAATATGTAACAGTTTAATTTACTTATGACTAGAAATGCCTTCGGTCTTGGCCAATTCATGATCAGGGCGGCCGTTTTAGGTGAAATTTGCTACGTTTAACATCAGAAATTTGCAGTATATGATTGTGAAAAATCACGGTAAACATCGGCAAATGCTAAAATTCACGGCAAACGAATCAATAAGTGACTCGCCGAAAAAATATTCCAGGTAGCCAAAGTGCCGCCCCCTCGAAGTGCCGCCCGGTGCGACCGCAGTTCACCGCACCACCTTGCACCCCCCACGCGCCGCCACTGGTAACTGTTATTTCGAATATCCTATTACTCTTTCGCCCGTTTAGTTTGAACGGTCCGACATTACAGAGAGCGTCGTGGGTTCGATCGTGGGCTCTTCATATCCCCACAGGCAGTATAGAGCGCAGCGATCGCCGACCCGGCAGACTCGAGACCAAAACACAAAACTCTCTGTTGCTTATCTGGGTGTAACGACGTCATCTGTTGGTATTCGGTGAATGAGTTGACAGTCTTTAGCAGCCTCTCTGCCTCTGTCTGTGTTTGTCTGTCTGTGTTTGTCTGTCTGTGTCTGTCTGTCTGTGTCTGTCTGTCTGTGTCTATCTATGTCTGTCTCTCTCTGATCTCATAGCAACCGGACTTGGTTCTTCGCTTTGTCTCTCAAAAGTCTATCTAAATTGCTCCTGAATATTGGTACTATTATTAATATAGGCCTAATTAACGGTTTCGTCAAACTTCAAATGACTTCTCTGACTGCCCTAATTTTCCACTATTTTAAGCGTGCGTGTGTTATAGCTAGTATGAATTATTGTAAAAGTGATGGAGGTTACATCATTGTAAGCGTAATACAGTAATCGTAATACTAATAATTCCAATTGTAATTGTAATATTTATAATAATAATAATAAACGTAATCGTAATTATAATCGTAATCGTATTCTACATAGGCATAATGCACCTCTTCAAGAAGAAACTACTAAAATTCCCTCTACTGTAACGTAAATAGTAACTACTAAGTATATTGCGCCTTTTGGAAGTTACTAATGGGGCAACATAGCACTCAGATGTCTTTTATAATACTAACAAGCTGACTAGCAACCTGCGACATGAGCTTCTCAGTCTCTCTTTGCTTCTTTTCTGCAAACGCTTGAAGACCATTTTGCCCGATCGTGGTCTCATTGTCTTAGGTCGGAAGTGCCTCTGATGAGGATCTTCTGAAGTGGCGCTATATAAATTTGCAATTATATTACCAATTTGAATACCAAATCCGTTTTTTTGCCCACGGTGTAGTTACGCAACTGCATGACATTGTAGTCAACTAGTATTTGATTCGATACAATAAACCAAAGTCACCACGTAAGACAAGCTGTTTTTTCCATCCACTTGTAATTATATCATAAAAATACGTTCAACGTACTAAACTACTTCGCAAACACAATGGAATCATTTAAATAAGGTTGGATGAAAACAAAGGAACTTAGTAGGTCTCACAGATCTATAAACTACTGTCATAAAATGCAAACAGGCTGAAGTTTCTTCGACGAGTTATATATCACAAAATATACTCACTAAAGATAAGTAGGACATTACTAGAACGGTATGGTAAAGTTTAGCAGTAAATCTACACGTTTTTTTATAGAGCCCGTATGGCCTCGATCCCTGCTCTCAGATGTAGGACTAAGTCTCTGCTATTTGAACCGGAAGCCTAGTAGTCAAATGTCTAGTCTATTTGCGGAAGCTTACAAGATGTGCCATGGGCTGCTCCTCCAGTCTTAATAAATTTTAACTCGAAGCGTTTTAATAACGGCGGTGACCTTCGTAATAAATATCCCCAGTTTTATGATTCTGAACAGCAAGGCAAGTATTTAGTCAGCTGCTACCTTGATCTATATAAATGACCGAGTTTTAGACACAGACTGTGCCTTATACAAAAATAGTCTTTATGGGGTCTATGTACCTTGCAAATGCCCTTTGCGCGAATCCCCTAGTCAGGCGTACTCCGGGTTTCGAAAAATCACACTGTGCAGACTGTGCTGATTTAATCTCTCAAAACAGAGTGTAGGCTACAGTGTACCACATTAAGAACATCTAGGCCTATACTACATGCTTATTACAGTTGTCTAATGGAGATCCAATGTTCAGTAGGTAGGCCTATTCTGTGACTCGGCAGTGTATTTAATAATTATAAAATACCGAAAGCTAATAGCAATTAATAGCACTTAATAATTATGTCTTTATTTCGTCTGCTTTTAGACGATGTGACGTAATCAGGCAGTGACGTAGCCGTGTAAATAAACTCATTGTATATCAGGCGCAAAAATACATTTTGGTAGTTTAAAAATTAAGAACAAATTCTGGGAAAAATTACTCGAAAAATAGAGGTCATTGAACAAAGGTCGAGCAGAGTGGTGGTGACGTCATGAGGCTGTGACACGATTTTGGAAATGACCTAATATATGACTATGACGTAAACGTGTTCAGTTGTCGTTCTGATTGGTTCGGCAAGCGAGGCTGCCTCGTTTTAGGTTGCGCCTGGTCGAGAGAAAATTCAGGAAGGGCAGAAGGAGGTAGGCTACAACTAAAATCGGAACTGGAGTGACAAAGGATAAAGGATAACTCAAGGCTCGGGGTGCAAATATTTGTGGATTCCCTTGATCCAAAATGAAGCGAATTTAAAACAGCAAACGCTAGTACACCATTCAGGTAGCCTTTGATACCCCTGTTTAGAAATATCGCCAAAAGTGGTACTTGAAAACCGCGTAGATACAACCAAAATAACTTCACCCATATTAAACTTTCCCTTTTACACAACTAATTGGCTACAGCAGGTTCCGATAGTCTACGCAAAGCCTAGCTGCACACGAAAAACTGTGCTCTTAATGCGATGATTGTATGCTCGAATTCAACACCTTACATCTTCAAAGCTATTTGTTCAAGGAAGCAGCGTTGATACTATAATTTTGAATTTAAACCAGAAACTCTCATGATCCCGAGACCCAAACAGAGAAACTTCAAGGAGAGGTACAAGGAAATACCGACGTCCGATTCAGTGTCCTGACAAAGCGACGTAGTCTTCTGGTCTACCCCTTACGAGACGGGGATCGTGAAGGGACTTCCTGGGACGTCGTCTGCGCCCCAGCGAATCGTCAGGGTGTGGTCTCCCTTCTCCTGGCAGTTGTAAGAGACGTTGTAGACGGTAGGTCGCTGCTTCTTGAATGTTATTTCGCCAACCGGATTTCCGGAAGGTGAAATCATTCCGATTGTCAACAGTGCTTGACCTAAATTTCGAAGGAAATAATTATATAATTCATTATTCAAAAAATAAAAGTTACATAATGAAGTCTACAAATAGGTTTCAAGGATACAATCGAAGTCCCGTTTATTAAGGTCACCTATCTGACAACAAACTGGTTTGTAATGATGAGTGATTAACAATGAATACAATACTACTGAAAAGCAAT
>JACEVL010000496.1:450000-567500 GCA_020284085.1 Aporrectodea caliginosa | reverse complement strand
CTGACGGAGATAGGAGGGCTGGGAAGATTGAAGTGTGTTGTAGGTGAGGGATATGACTTTATATTCTATTCGCTCAGGTACTTTGAGCCAGTGGAGTTATTTGAGTTATTTGAGAACATATATAGCGCCTTCGTGAGTTTCTTTTTAGGCGCTATATAAATGGCCAAATACATACATACATACATAGACTCACCTACGATTACGACTGTAGTAAGAGATCCAGCCGAGTCTTTAGCGGGTATATAAGAACATAGCCTACATGAGTAATGTGGTGGTGTCTGGAGGTTTTGGTGACAGGCTGGGACTCTCGGGAGTAGGCCTACATCTTATGAGTTGTCTTGAAGAGTACATAAACGTGAAGTGTTACGATTACGACTGTAGTAAGAGATCCAACCGAGTCTTTAGCGGGTATATATGAACTCACTGACCTGCATCAATTTTGTGCTTAGCCTAACTAACAGTTCGGTTGTATTTGTCAATTGTCGCACTTATGTTAGGCTACACTTCTTATATGTTGGTACTGATATGATGTGCTTGTCAATGAACGAATCAACCAATCAATTAACGAATCAATCAATAAAGCAATCAATCAATCCCACCTGGAATCTTGAGTTCCAGATGACACGGCTGCCCTGGTGCAGCTTGTGCGACACTGTGGACCTCTTTGACGACGGTCTCTCGCGAGCGTCCAGAAGGATCGCCACCAACACTGACGAGGAAGGGACTGCCTACATTTCCACAACAACAATTACAACACCAGCCTATGCTACGCAGAACAAAAGCGGTGTAGAAAATATTCAGGTATTTCTAATTGAATTAAACCACGTCAGATCACATTCCACTACAATCCAAATACTGGACTACGTTACAATGCATCCCGTAAGTTCAAATTCATTAAATTATGTTAGAATGAATTATAATATTATTACGCTATAATCACATTACATTATTACTCTTATGTAGCATCACAGTAGGTTACATTGCATTACATCATTTAACCATAATGTTACATACCCAGTCATTAATTTACGTGATTTTGATCAACATTATATTTATTATATTACATCACATCAGGTCACATAACATTACACTGAGTTTATATATCCCTATGATTATACATCCCTATATAATTACATTATTTAACCATCATGTTACATAACAAGACATCAATTTGCATAATTTTTGTTCAACATTTTATTTACTTTCTATTATTTTCACATAACTTATATTACTTATACATTACCTATATATAATTATACTTATATTACTTATATGTAGAATTATTTATATAATTACATTATATATATAATTATTTGTAATATATATTATAAGCAATTACATATATAATTACATATATAATGATATACATCATAAATAATATATAATTATATATACATAATTATATATTATAATATATAAACAATTATAATTATAGTAATATATATTATAATATATGATGAGCAATTATATATAGGCCTACATTAGTTATATATAGGCTGACTGTCTTTGCAAGATAGCCTTATGTTTCTGTTACGTCGATGTTTTACCAGTGACGTGGTCGTCTCCGAACTTGATGTTGATGAGGTAGACTCCTGGTTCGTGTGGCTTGTAGTGGAGAGTGTAGTCTGTGGCACTGTTTGTCTTCAGGTCCAAGTCAGACCGATGACCACCCTCAACCGAGATACCCAGTGCACCGTGACCTAAAGGTAAGAACAGATGAGTGAAGGTAAATCAACCGAGATGCCAGTGAACGTGACCTGAAGGTAGGCTCACATAAGTGAAGGTAGTTCAATCGAGATGCCCAATGAACCGTGACCTGAAGGTAAGAACAGATAGGTGAAGATAATTCAACCGAGATGCCCAATGAACCATGTCAGACAGACAGACAAACAGACAAAGAAACAGATAGATAGACAGATAGATGATAGATAGACAGACAGACAGACAGACAAACAAACATATCTGTGGACAGACAGATAGACAAACATGCAAAGAAACAGACCAGGTAGACAGACAGAGAAGCAAGCGATGCAGGTAATACATTTAGGAAGTGCATCAGAGC
The DNA here is from genome assembly GCA_020284085.1 of Aporrectodea caliginosa. Classification (NCBI taxonomy): domain Eukaryota; kingdom Metazoa; phylum Annelida; class Clitellata; order Crassiclitellata; family Lumbricidae; genus Aporrectodea; species Aporrectodea caliginosa. The sequence continues at coordinate 565,438 of JACEVL010000496.1, read as the reverse complement.
AGATGGCCCCTGAAGTATCGCCATCTCGCGAATGATATGAATAGAAAATGGTTGTACCTCACGCGAGAGTGTTTCAGTGAAGCCGATAGACAAAGACAGAAAGGAAACACGCAGACAGGCGAGCAGACACCGACAGAGATAGAAAGCAGGACTCGAACCCAGCAACACAGTGCTATTGGTCGGCATCCTAACCACTTGACACCTCACACAACAAGATGCCAATCAATCAGCCTCATCAACCTGCATCGGCGATGTTGATTCCGACGTCGTTGACCTTGTTGGCGACAGCGTCCTTGACGGCGCCCGTGACCTTGACCTTGTGGGCAGAGCAGACGTGATGGTCATCGATGTTGATGGAGAAAGGACTTCCAGAGATGTCTTTGCCGTCCTGGGTCACAACGACCTGGTATGTTCCCCTCGACTTCGGCTGAAACGAGGCGATCCCTAAAACAGCCAAAGACGAGGTGAGATGTGGTGAGATGTGGTTAGATGAGGCTATGTGAGATGTGGTGAAATGAGGATAAGTGAGATGAGGTAGGTGAGACAAGATAATGTGAAATGAGGATAAGTGAGGTGAGATGAGATGGGCTTTGGAGAGATACGAATATGTGAGATCAGATGAGCATAGGTGAGAGGAGGTTAGGTGAGTTTAGATGAGATGAGGTCAGGTGAGCTATGTGAGATGAGATGAGATGAGGTGAGATTACGTGAGATTATGTGAGATGAGGATATGCGAAAAGAGGTCAGATGAGTAAGTAAGTAAGTTGAGTAGGCCTATATTTTTTATTAAACCAATTGCTATCCGCATAGTTGAGATGAGGTGAGACGAGGAAACGTGAGATGAAGTGACGTGATATGAAGCGAGGTGAGACTAGATGAGGTGAGTTTAATCAACGATCCAATCCAAGATCGAGCGAACCGATAAGTGACCTGACTGACTCACCCAGCGAGCCATCGGAGGTTCTCTTGAGAAGGCACGGCTCAGCGCCCCCTCCAGGGCTCTTCAGGGTAGCCACCGTGTTAGTGAAATCGACGGCCTTCACCTTGAAGGCGTAGGCACTCGTGGCCGGGGAAGACACCTGCGACCTCTTGCGACCCTCACCTTCAAACAAACAATGGAAGTGTCAAATGTAAATTTAGACTTTTCTCTATATAGACCGAATGCCTTCAACCCTGCTCATTTTTCAATGAATTGATTGGGTGAGAGCCTTCACTACCGCCTGCCCGTTTGAATGGTTGCCACGCCATTAAACTTTACGACCGTGTACGGACCGTGCTATAGATTTCTCTTTCTTTAGCGACATCTTGCGGCTGACAGAGCGAGCCGTTCACGTCCACCCTACAACACGTCGATAGGCCTACTTGTGCGACAGCATATGTAATCTGGCGTGCCTGCGAGGGAAAATGTAATTATTGCATCTGTAGACAGAGTTTTTAAGGTGTTTAATTAGTGCATTGGATTTTCCAATGTGTTACACTATAACTGGACGTAGGCGCCAACTTTTGGTTTTAATAATATTCTTTATTGAAACAATCCGGTTGAGTTGACAAACCGCAGCCGGTTACAGTGTACAGTTATGCAATTGAAACAATTCACAAGAACTCAAATGACAGAAGACATGAATTTTAACTACTAACAGAACAGACAGCCTGCAATACACGGCGCTAATAGCAGCCTACAAAGCACGTCCGCCTACGGATCTCGATCTCGGTACCTCTCGATCTCCGTGTTAGCCAGAGATTAAAATCTCCTAAATAAGTAGCATCGGTATGCAAACCGGAATACTCACGCAGAGAGATGCATGGGACACACGCTTTAACCAGTGTAGGAAATGGCATCAGAATTAGTCATTGGGAATTGATGTCCATCATGTCCTCTGGAAGCTTAAAATGGACCAATCGAATTTAGTCTATAGGCTAAACGCGTCTAATCGCGACTGTACTAATGGCTTAGACCAGATTAAACTATCAATAGGGCCTACTACCTCAAAGAGTCTATAAATTAGCAAGTAGTCTTAACTGTATACTCACTGTTCTTTTCCATTCTATTCCATTCAATTCCATTCTACTCCATTATATTCCATTCAATTCTATTATAGTCTAGTCTAGTTAAGTCTATAGTCAGTTTATATATAGTATATTCTATCATAGTCTAGTATAATCTAATAGGAAAGCCTATAGTCTCAAACAGACATGTGTCACGACAGTTGAGACTATACAATAATAGGCTATAGGCCGACTAGAATAAACGCGACTACTACTGCTAGAATAGTAATAGACTATAAATGACTAGAATAGAATGGAATGGAATGAGTTTTGTTGTTACCGGAGACTTTGACGGAGAAGGGTGATCCGTGGATTGCTTTTCCCTTGTGCTTGATGTTGACTCCGTATTCCCCGGGAGACATTGGCATGTAGACGACGTGGACAACACCTCCCTTGTCCTCCTTTGTTACCACATCAGCCTTTCCAGGTCCAGTGACGCTGATGTCAAAGTCCTCTGCAACGATGAACACACGTGGCTAAATCTATAATGATGATGATGATGATGATGATGATGATGATGATGATGATGATGATGATGATGATGATGATGATGATGATGATGATGATGATGATGATGATGATGATGATGATGATGATGATGATGATGATGATAATAATAATAATAATAATGAATAATAATAATAATAATAATATAATAATAATAATAATAATAATAATAATAATAATAATAATAATAATAACACTGGACCTTAACGACGATTAGGTGCCGTTCCAGACGAATTTAAAAAATAAAAAATAAAAATAATAATAATAATAATAATAATAATAAATGTATAATTATAATATTAACAATACTAATAATAATTATAGTAATAAAAATAATAAATAATATTATAGTAATTATAGCCTAATAATAGTAATAATGTTGAAATCTATCTGTCAGAGTTGAATTGAGTTAAAGTTTTTAGAATAGTACTTATTCCTTCGCTGGGACAATTTCTAAAGAAAAAAACTAGACACAATAGTGACGTCATATCCGCTTACTGGCAGTTCCGGTCAGGTAGAATTCGACCTTCTCTCCGCTTCCGCCCTGAGACAGACCAGGACCGTAGGCAGAGACGAATTTTCCATCACGTGAGTCTACGTTGATTCTCAATGGTGTTCCTAGAAAAACAAGACGATAGTAACAGAACTCAGCTTGTAATGTTGAACAGGTGCGCAAACGAGCTGGTTCCCCTCAATCGTTATCATATTTGTAAACTTCAAATTTCTGAAGCGCTACTCTAAGCCTTCTAAGGCTAAGCGCAGGGCACCAGCTTATTCACGAGAGCTGCGTCAAGTCAAACTGGTTGTCCATGAATGGCGGTCGAAGCAATTGTCCATGAATGGTGGTCTAACTGACTGTCCAGGGATGATGGTCAAAATTATTGTCCAGTGGTAGAGTCGCGATGCTTAGTCAAATCAAGTCCATGAACAAACAGGACTCTCGATTGACATGAACTTTGATCTCAAAGGAGCGGTACATGTTAAAGGGTAAATGTCGGCGTTTGCAAAGGGATCGGTTGGACTGGAACGCACCGGAATGGCGTCCCGGTTCTTTTTTGCAGGCACATTTGTTACGTTATTTTCATCCAGTATTTAGCTAGATTAACATGGCGCCAGAAGTACAGATTGATCTTTGTTAAGGACGGGATCACTGCGTATGCATAAATTAAAAAAATTGATGTTCCTTATACTATACGGAACTTATACTGCCCTGCCACGGCAAAAGGAAGCAAGTCCAGTTTAAGGTTAAAATTACATATCGGTATCATTTTGGTTCAAGAAGCAAGTCCAACACAATCGTCTATATAAATAGTTATTATTGCATGTGGTTCTGGCGGAAAAGCAGAGGCAGAAAGAAGCATGTCCAAGTAGTACTGGAAAATTCCAAGGCAAACAGAAACATGTCCAACAACCAATTGTAGGCTACGCGTAAATTCAGACCGATGGGTGATGCATGCCTGAGTTGTTTTTCGCATTTTTCTCAGAAACTAAAATCGGTGACTTGCTTCCTTTTGCCATGGCAGGGCAGTATAGGATTCAGACAGGTACAATAAAACACATTTATTTTAGAAGTAAGTTCGTGCAGGCAATTAATACATGTAGGTAGGTAAGAGGATTGTAAAAGTGGCAGCTGCAGTGTGGAGGCTATTTGCAGAGGCGACCTATTCTGTATCGGCGGATCGTTTTACTGGAATTCTTTCAACGTTTCCTTCAACGCCAGTGGCAGGTGGTCGCGGGAATGCAGCGCCCGTGGACTGGGAAGCTATGCGAAAGAAGGATAAAGGAGAGATGGAGGAAAGGAAAGTAGAAAGGGTGAAAGGAGAGATGGTAGGACGGAAGGAAGGGAAGAAGGGAGGAGTACGAAAGGTAGGTGTAAATGATGGAAAGAAGGAAGGAAGGAGGGAAGGAAAGAAGGAAGGAAGGAGGAAAGGAAGGAAGGAAGGACGAAAGGAAGGAAGGAAGGAAGGAAGGAAGGAAGGAAGGAAGGAAGGAAGGAAGGAAGGAAGGAAGAAAGAAAGGAAGGAAGGAAGGAAGGAAGGAAGGAAGAAAGGAAGGAAGGAAGGAAGGAAAGAAGGAAGGAAGGAAGGAAGGAAGGAAGGAAGGAAGGAAGGAAGGAAGGAAGGAAGGAAGGAAGGAAGGAAAGAAGGAAGGAAGGAAGGAAGGAAGGAAGGAAGGAAGGAAGGAAGGAAGGAAGGAGGAAGGAGGAAGGAGGGAAGGAAGAAGGAAGGAAGGAAGGAAGGAAGGAAGGAAGGAGAGGAAGGAAGGAAGGAAGGAAGGAAGGAAGGAAGGAAGGAAGGAAGGAAGGAAGGAAGGAAGGAAGGAAGGAAGGAAGGAAAGAAAGAAGGAAGGAAGGAAGGAAGGAATGAGGGAAGGAGGAAGGAGGGAAGGAGGGTGGAAGGCAGGAAGAAAGGGAGGGCGGAATGGACGAAATAAAGAATGGAAGAAATGGAATGAGGTAGGGAGGGATGGAAGGATGAAGGGAGGGACAGAACACAGAAGAGGGAAACGAATGAGAAAATGGTTTTGCAGCTGTGAAACGGCGCTATTACAAATTTTGCCGTAACATTTGCCGATGCACAACGATTCCAATCGACAAATGAAAGAAGAGAGAAAGGAGAGAAATTTTCCAATTCTCTGATCTCCCTCTTTGTTAGCTGTCCAATGTTTGGCTGTCAATCCCTTTTTAACGCTATCTCTTTCTGCCTGTCTGTTTTTCTCTCTCTCACTCCTTCTCTCTGTCTCTCTCGTGCTTTCTCTTTCTGTGTCTGTATGTCTGTCTCTGTCTCTGTGTCTGTCTTTCTTTCTCTGTGTTTGTCTCTCTCGGTCTCCCTGGTTGTTTGTCTCTCTTTCTAGTTCTCTATCTTTCTCTCTCTGTCTCTGTATGTCCTACTCTCCTCATTTCTCCCTCTATCTCTCCTTCTATATCTCAGTCTGTCTGTTTGTGTCTGTCTGTCTGTCTGTCTTACTGTCTGTTTCTCTGTCCGGCTGCTTTCCCATTTACTCCGCTTATTCTGCCTCTACTTCGCAGACAACATCAGACCACTATCAGACGATCCTAATATATTATGTCGCGGCTGCGATCATCAAAGTCCGCCGAAGTATTTGTACCAGCAACAAAACCTAAAACGGGCGATCGGGTCTTTCGGGTCCACGTAGGTGGAACAGTTTTCCTAGGCCTATTACTTTCAGGAAGCCAAAAACCAGTTAAAACTGTACTCGCTACCTAACTCCGAGTATTAGCTTTTGCTCCGACAGTCAGTGGCGGATCCAAGGGGGGGGCGACGGGGGCGATCGCCCCCCCCAATTGTCCATAAAAAGTAAAAAGATCGAGCCGACGCTGTTATCCGACCACAACAACTATCTAAAGACTACTGTAATTCCAACACTGACACTCACACTGACACTCACGACCATAAAAACTGACCCTAACCGACCCTCACCGGCCTCATTCGGGCACGCATCCATAATCCGTCCTAACGGTCCTACCCAACTTAAGCGGCAAGTCTCCGCCTATGCACGAAATTGCAGACTTCTTTGACTTTGGGTCCATACTCCATAGTCGTCTAAATCATAGAAGCCTTTGAGCAAATGCTCCATCGAACTATAGGCTATGGCCTAGCCGCCTATGGTTGGTTGAGAAATTTTAAATGTTAATTGCTAAAGTTATTGTGGGATCGAATTATTATTACCATATTATTTTCACATTTCTATGCATGACTTAAGTACATGGTATGCATATTAACGAGAAGAAAAATGTGTTAGGGGACCTAAATCAAGTGTCCAAAACAGGCTCCAATTGGCAGTAAATACTCTCATAATGGAATTTGTTGTCTAAATTACTGTTCAACAGTAGCCTATATGAGAATTGTACGTTGTTTTGATATTCAAAGGGTAGTTCAGTACTTCAGTTTGGTCTGAAACTAATGATTTGTTAGTTTGACCAGTGCAGTATAAGTGTGTTGATGGACTAATTGTCAGACATATTGATTAAAGGTTTTTTATGTGAAATAATGTGGCTTGTTTTCAATGCACGTAATTTACTTTTGAACCGTATTATGTTCAATTTTTCATACATTTATATGATTGAATATGATTGAATAATCCCCGAAATATATTGCCAAAAACAGGCCTCCTTTGATCTCAAATGCTGCAAAATGCGTTTGCGTCTGGGGCTCCGCCCCAGACCCCGCTGGGGAGCTTACGACGCTCCCCAATCCCCTAATCGTAAGGGGCTTCGCGCCGTCGGCGCGAGCAACTCTCCACTCAAGGCGAATTCGCCCCCCAAAATAATAGCCTAGATCCGCCACTGCCGACAGTAGACATTGTGTTTAAAGCATCCTAGACGTAGCTTGCTACCGACGATAGCCTACTATAGAAATTGCCGTAATTACAATTACGATTACATTTACATGTACATTTACAGTTACAGTTATAGTTACAATTACAATTACATTTACAGTTACATATACAGTTACACTTACATTTACAGTTACAATTATATTTACAATTACAATTGCGATTACATTTACAATACCTGAAACCGGTTTCTCCTTGAACGTGACGTTGACGTCGTGGGCTCCACTTTGCTTCGGAACATAACTAACGGAGACGGATCCGTCGGAATTCGTCTTCACTTCCGCCGTTGGATTCGACATTTCCGCTTCTGAAAACAACGACCAAAATCAGCATATCACGAACACTTATGAGGCGCATTTTATGACTATTATGAACATGCCGCTCAAAGATTGTCTACACTCAAAATGGCGGTCTTGAGCTTATTGCAAGTTGGCGGATCTGAAAGTGATGGCAAATACGGAGGATTGAAAGATAGAAGAATGAGGGTAGAAAGGAAGGAAAGAAAGGAAGGAAGGAGGGAAAGGAAGGAAGGAAAGGAAATAATGAAATGATGAAAGGAATGAAAGGAAAGGAAAGGAAAAGAAGAAGGAACAGAAAGAAAAAAGGAAGGAAAGAAAGGAAGGAGGGAAAGGAAGGAAGGAAAGGAAATAATGAAATGATGAAAGGAATGAAAGGAAAGGAAAGGAAAAGAAGAAGGAACAGAAAGAAAAAAGGAAGGAAAGAATGGAAGGAAGGAAAGGAAGGAACGAAGGAAATGAAGGAAGGAAATAATGGATGGATTGAATGAACAAAGTAAGGGAGGAAAGAAGAATGGAAGAAAAGAGGGATAGAAGAAGAGAATAAATGAAGGAAAGAAGGACAGAGTATACAAGAAACAGGACAACAGAAAGTGAACAAGGACTGATGGAAGAGAGGAAAGAAGAAAGAAAGCAAAAAGAAAGCAAAAAGCGAACGATTGAAGCCAGAGAGAAAGGTACCGCTTGTTTCAAGTCATGAACAGTTTCCACGTTAAACAGCATTGTATTTAAGTACTTAACAGTATACAATTTCAGCGCTGCAACAGCATGCTTCCTCTACGCACATAAGAAACTTACAAACATGCCGCGGTGAACAATTTGCTGCTATTTAGACGGGAAACAAAATACACTTTCAGTGGTAAGCCGCATGCAGCGTCAGTGGTAAACAGTATCTACCTTGTAGTTTCAACACAGTGGGCACAAAATTGCTCAACAGGAGACCTATGTAAGAAAGTCTTAGACAGCATATACAGCTTCTCTGTGTAGAGAGCCCGATGAAGAGGGTAACAGGTAAACGGTATGAAATTTTGGTAGCTGAAGACCTGGATCTAGTATGGATGGGTAAACAGCATGCCAAGATAAACCACCGCCCATCGACTATACTCATAAATCGGATATTATTACGCTACCTGCAGAAACCACATTCCGACCTTAGGAAATAAATCTGAAAACTCCACATGCAAATATGTTTTATAGGGATAGACATATATTATACGCATTTCTATTTATTTAGTGACTGCAAAGGGCGGTAATTTATCCACATCACAATCATGTAGGCCTATTTGTGTGCTTGCGTGTGTCCTCGTAAATCGTCTCTTTTCCATATCATTATGCATTTATACGAGTGTTCGAGTGCGTGTATGTTTACATATATATATATATATATATATATATATATATATATATATATATATATATATAGCCAGCATAGATAAATTTATATTATGGCATTATCGTAATCGTAATCTCTAGATTTATATAGAGCCCACCCGAAATTAAGTCGCGGAACACAACCACAGGCGCTCAGTCAAAACATGATCGATAGGCCCATAATTATGCAGGTAAGGTCAAATTCGGTTTCAGAATCTAAGGGCAGGGGTGTAGCTAGAAAAAATTTCGGAGGGATTTTAAGTTTTTGGGATTCCATGCCGTGGTGAACAATTTTCTGCCATTCAGACGGGAAACAAAATCCACTTTCAGTGCTAAGCCTCATACAGTTTCAGTGGTAAATAGTATCACAACTGGAAATGGTCGTGTTTTTCCACATTTTTTGTTTTTAATAAGAATAATGCATTTATTTGGGGGCTTGAACCCGCAAAACCACCTCTAAATGTTGCCAAGGGTGAGACGGCTACGGTGAACGGTGTTTAGAATTGGAGCGGCGGGAGAGGTAAGGGAGAGCTTGTTAGATTTAAATCATGCCCCCCTTATCGGATTAGGATTTGCTTCTATTTTTAATCGAAGATTTGCAGAGAGATTGCAAGAGGTGCAGTTTTAGTAAGTTCGTATGATGGATCAGATAAACAGTTTAAAACTATAGTTATTGTGGAAACCCCACGCAGTCCAGTAACACAAATTATGCTATTGGAACTCTATAATTTTATTCTTGTTTATGTAGGCTATAGCAATAGCATGGCCTCGACCCTGATCGGATTTATATGAATTGATCGCGTGAGGTTCTTCACCCCGCTACCCGTTAGAAAGGGTCACCGTCTACGGACTGTACCTACTGCAATCGTAGGACCTCGACCATGTACTTTTTTCAGTGAATTGATCGGTTGAGGTTCTTTGCCAGCGCTGCCCCTTCGATGGGAAGCCATGCCATTTAAGGTCACCATCGGTGTGCGAACCGGGATCCACAGGCACAAAATGATGTGATGTCAGTCAAGGGTTCGAACAAAACTGGCCAAACTATCGCTGGCATGCAATAGTTCACTGCTTAAGGGATTGTGGCCCAAGAGCCTTACCTGTGGGGTATACTTTAGCCGATTAATTAAGAGTAGCCTCCATCGAGGTGGTCTCTGTGTAAGAACCTTGTCCAAGTACTTAATGTAAAATCACTCAGCGCCATTGATGCTCTGTTGTATGGTCCGCGGTGAGTTTCTGAGCTTTGAAGGAAGACAATATCAAGACGTATTTCGACCTGGATTTAACTTCACATAAGTAGGCCGGTACTTCCTGCGTTTCAATCTGTAGTCTATATACTACTCTTCACTGCTCTCCACTATACTATGCAATGCATTAATCGTATTCGTATCGTAATCGTAAACTACACATTTCTAAAGCGCTACTCTAAAGCCAAGCGCAGAGCACTAGCTTATTCACGAGCGCTGCATCGTATCATATGGGTTGTCCAGAGATTGATGTCTAGTGGAGGTCTAAGTCCGGTTGCCAGAGAGACCAGAGAGAGGAGACAGAGCGCATGGTATGGCGGGTTTCATTGACGTCGAGAAAGCTTGAAAGGTAGAGGACCAGATGGGTCAGGATAAGAAGCCTTGAAGAAGTGAGACTTCATTGCAATACAATACAATATATAATACAATACAACAGAATACAATACAATGTACTGCGCTACACTTCCCTCACCTACCATACGGTATCCTGCACTACATTACATCATTATTTTCCATCATATTGCACACATAGCGTTACATTACTTTAAATAACATTATTATAATTTTATCTCGTTAGTCGTTACATTGCATCGCAACACAGTGTATTCTATCATACTGGATTACATTAAACATTTGACCCAAAATCACATTATATCGTATTACAATATAATCCATCTAATTACGTTACATCACAAAACATTGACATCACATTAAGTTAACGTTATATCAGTTGCAGCTTATTGCATTACATTACATTACATCATGTGAGTGTGTGCATCGATTGATACTTAATATAGCGCCTTTAGTTACCTAACAAAAACACATTGCATCTCAGTGCTTTACACAATATTGCATTATTTACATTATAATATAGCCTACAATACGTCCTTTCTGAAGCTCATAAAACGCTGATTCCCTACTCTCCAGACAGAATACATCTGGCACGTTATAGCACAGAATAGATAAAGCGTAGCCAGAAGTCTAACTCGGCCTAAATCCTGTAATACGGAAAATTACTCTATAAGTTGTAGTCTATGGACGTCCGCCATGACTACGTGCTGGTACACAAACACTAAGTTGCTGCGGCAATCGAAACAAATTTTTCGTTTGGTTCATTAACACCTCTTGCTATGTTTACAGCTTAATATGCTGAGAAATTTGACACTCATTTTGATTGTTTTATTAGTTCGGAAGTGTATTTGGCAACTTATAGAATCTGGGGCTGAAGGATATAGTGCGTAAGTTAATTGGCGTCGGTTAGGGTCAGGGTTAGTGTAATTAGAAAACCTGGTGGCGTCCGCGTAGCATGCCCAAAGATACTGTATAATCCTTCAGCCCACGATACTATAAGTTTGCCGTGTATTGTACAAACGTTTACAGAGGCAGCTTATCCGCAAGATCAAAACATCGTTCCACGTTGCTGGATATAGCCCCGGTTGTCAACACTGCATGCGATTACTATCTATAGGACATGATATTACCACACAAGTTAAATGTTTTGAAGGTTGGCAAAGTAATATAAATGCGTTGGGTAAACATTTAGAATCGGGGTGCGGAAATAAGAGTTTTGAAGCAACGAAGGGGTGAGGATAGAATCTGTCCAAAGTCTTCTATGGATTGAGGGGAGGTCATTCCACATAGAAGGGCCCACTATGGCAAAGGGATGGTGTAGGGCCGTGGAACTAGGAGATCAAGTCGATCTGCAGACTGGAGAGGGCAGGAAGATACAGCAGACACAGGTTTGCGCATTAAGTTTCAAAAGATATTTAGGAGCTAGACCTGCTATCATCAGAAATGCCAGAGTTAGCCACTGTTCAGTATTTCAGGAGTGGCCCCAATTGTTGTCAAGTGACAAAACAATTAAGGGTACATTATTATAAACAGTTTGATGAAGTCCTTGGCCCAGGAAACATAGGTTTGAGAGAAAAAAATTTTGTGCTATCAGCAGAAATGCCAGAGTTAGCCACTGTTCAGTATTTCAGGAGTGGCCCCAATTGTTGTCAAGTGACAAAACATGTAAGGGTACAATATTATAAACAGTTTTGATGAAGTCCTTGGCCCAGGAAACATAGGTTTGAGAGAAAAAAATTCTGTGCTATCATAGAAATGCCAGAGTTAGCCACTGTTCAGTATTTCAGGAGTGGCCCCAATTGTTGTCAAGGGCCAACAATTAAGGGTACAATATTATAAACAGTTTTGATGAAGTCCTTACCCAGGAAACATAGGTTTGAGAGAAAAAATTTCTGTGCTATCATCAGAAATGCCAGAGTTAGCCACTTTTCAGTATTTCAGGAGTGGCCCCAATTGTTGTCAAGGGCCAACAATTAAGGGTACAATGTTATAAACAGTTTTGATGAAGTCCTTGGCCCAGGAAACAGGTTTGAGAGAGAAAATATTCTGTGCTATCTTCAGAAATGCCAGAGTTAGCCACTGTTCAGTATTTCAGGAGTGGCCCCAATTGTTGTCAAGGGCCAACAATTAAGGGTACAATGTTATAAACAGTTTTGATGAAGTCCTTGGCCCAGGAAACAGGTTTGAGAGAGAAAATATTCTGTGCTATCATCAGAAATGCCAGAGTTAGCCACTGTTCAGTATTTCAGGAGTGGCCCTTCTATTTGGCCCGATTACTCTTTCTACGTGGGCGACATTACTGTATCCTTCACATAGTCGTCTTCGGCACAGTCTTCCGGTTCCAACGATGTATAATTTTTGCTTGTCATAATTTTTCTAAGGTTCTCGATATTAATTTCTAGCTGACTACACCGGCTGACCGTGCATTAGCATTGAGCGAATATCACGCGTGCCGCTAGGAGCGCTGCGGTCGCCATAGACTACAACGGCATTACAGCGCATACCATTGAAATACGGCCGAGTTAGACTTCTGGCTACGCTTTATCTATTCTGTGGTTATAGTCATATTATTCATTCAAAACAACACAAGTATTATGGTGTTTTCCGACATTCAGTGGCCCGCAGAAAAAGGATTAGTATCTATCTGCCTGTATGGGTCTGCCTGAGTTTGTGTCTGTCTGTCCGTCTGTCTGTCTGTCTGTCTGTCTATCTGCCTGTCTGTCTGTCTGTCATCCGATATCCCATCGTTTGTCAAACTTTTTCCTGGCAAGCGGGTTATCTGAAACGCAGCAGTTCGCCACCGATCAAGTTTTATGAAGAGCCGTCAGATCTCACACCCGGCGCAACTTACACAAACAAAGACCCACAGATACACGCACAAGTGCATGCAGAGACCTACAGACACACAAGCACATATCCAGCCACAGGGCCTACTTGTTCGACTATACAGACTATAGGACTAAGAGCGGATCTCGAGTCAACACCCAAGACTCGTGTACGTGTTTCAACTTGCTTTCGTATCGAAGCTTTGCACCTGGTCTTCCAGACCCAAAGGATTTCGCCTGGAGTTATCCGGTGGACAAAATGCAGTTTCCTTACTTTTCCAATTGAAATGACGACCACTGATTGATGCCTTGTGCTTTACGATAACGGTTCCACTAGATTGCATTGGATTGGATCAGAACAGATTAGATCAGATTTGATTAGATTAGATTAGATTAGATTAGATTAGATTAGATTACTAGATGATTTAGATCAGGTTATTTTGGATCAGTGTGTACTAGATCATATCATTACACCTGATTTTATCGGATTAGAGCAGATTATATTAGATTAGATTAGATTAGATTATATTAGATTAGATTAGATTAAATTCTATTGGATTAGATTATATTAGATTAGATTAGATTAAATTCTATTAGATTAGATTGGATTAGATTAGATTATATTAGATTAGATTAGATTAAACTCTCTTGCTCCATTATGTGAGAAACTGTTCTCCATTTAAGTTCTGCCCAGTAGGCTAAATCGGTTTGTTCCTTAGTTCGGTTTTGTAACTTATCAAGCCAAACTATTAGGCCAATATAATATTACGATGTGTTATGAATCGAACTTACCTAATCTGATAGCATCGAAAGTAATCTCATCTAATCCATTGCAATGCAATCTAATCTAATTATTCAAATCTTATCCATTGTGAATACTAAAAGCAAATAAGATACGTGCACTTAAATGTAGCCTATGTGCACGTTATTCTACAGTCTACAGTGGCCTATATGGACTTGACTCCGTTCATTGAATTGATCGGGTGAGATCCTTCACCACCGCTGCCCGTTTGAATGGGTGCCACGCCATTTAGGTGCCTATGTACGGACCGTGCTAGAATCTCTCAAAATAAGCCAGCATCGGTATCAGACTATCAGCGATAGTCTTTTCGAATGGAAAAAAACTCAGAGAGCATTCGTAATCCATCGAACAGAACCGGTCGATATCCGAAAGGTCAGAGACGCTACAAGGCTGGGCTGCGATGGACAAGCACGCTGGAGAACGTCAGTTTAAAGTCTGGACCAGAAGAGAGCCTAACTGGGAGAAAAGAAGGGACATACTGGTCCCATCGTTGCTATAGACGGGATAGAGGACTCCACTAATCACCCACGGGAGGCAGACATGATTATGAAGTAATAGTCATCATTGTCATCGTCATCATCGTAATCATCATCACCATTATCATATTCATAATCATAATCATACCCCATCATGATCATCATAATCATCATCGTCATCATCATCATCATCATCATAATCATAACCATTCATAATCATCATCATTATTATCGTTATAGTCGTCTTCGTCATCGTTATAGCCATCGTCATAGTCGTCGTCGTCATCATCACGATCATGATCAGCATCCTCATCATTATATAGCATAAAAATAATCTATTAGGCCTAACTACAGAATTACGATAACTGTCGTTACAACTGACTGGACCGTCTTAAGAGGGATATTACATCGCACTCCGTACTATGTACTCCCAATTTAGAAATTTCTAAAGCGCTAGCGCAGGGCCCCAACTTATTCACGAGCGTCATGTCAGAGGAGTTTTACAGGAAGTCAATATTGCTTGAAGTTACCACAGCACACAGATCCATACTTATTAGTTAAATTGCTAATCGATTAGAATTAGAATTAGCTGTTTGTCTAAAACGTCTAATCGAATAGCAAATCGATTAGTTAAATTCCTAATGAATTAGAGTTAAAATTAGCCACTGAAATTTGCTAATCGATTCAATTAAAATCAGCAAAATCTTCTAGCTAATCGATTAGAATTAGAATTTGCTGTTTAGCTATTTGATTAGCTAATCGAATCTAATCGATTAGTTGCTCATATCTGATACCAAAAAAAACTTTTTTAATTGATTGAGACTTCAAATGTGTGCTGGTTTTTTGTTTCTTCGTTCATATTATGTACTTGACATTCACAAATAATGGTTAACTGAAGAAGGAACCAGATGGCATTTCACCTACCTCTTCGACTAACTCCTTTGGACCAGCTGAATCTACCTCCGTCAAGTGGTCGACACTCCACCACTTCTGATACGGATTCCGGGATGGTAGACCGGTTGGACGGTGGAGGAGCCGACCTGGTGGGGGAGCGAAGGAAGGAAGGAAGGAAGCCACGCGGTGGGCTCTCCTACCCCAGCACAGGTGTAGACGGGCGGAAGACTCATCAGGCCGGTCCAGGCAGATTCACACGGGTGGCACGCTCACTTGCAACTGCAATGTACTGTAAGATAACGTGGTGTGATTATGTGAAGTAACTGTTGTAATTCATTCATTCATTCTTAAAATTTATATAGCGCTTTTTCAAGAGACCTACTCAGAGGCTCTCTCTGCGTTAGCCCACTGTGATGTTAAGTGTCGTAACGAAGGAAAATATTACATCAGTTAGCAAAACAATGCACATATAGCTCAAAGAGTCACCAGTGGCGGGTCCACGCACACACGTGGAACCAACCAACGGATTCCAGTCGTAAGCTGACAGAGGGCATGGATGTTCAGAGTGTCTGAGCCAAGTTGAGTCGATAGAATAGAGCGGCCACAGAGGACGAACACACATAGAAGAAGAGAAGAAGAGCAGTCCCTTAAGCTAGCCATGGTATGCAGTGTTAGCGGCTTCTTTTCTTATCCTTAATAGGCCTATATGAGGGTGGGTGGTCAGTCTTCTCCCTCGCCAGCTCATCTTCCCATCAACAGTGTATGGTCAGTGTACTCATTATAGCTGAGTTGGATAGGGGTGCAGGTGGAGCAGAATTCTCGACACATTTCTGACCTGGCGAGGATTTGAACCTCGACCTCTCGATTCACAGTCCAGAACGCTTACCACTACACTATTCAGCACCCCACAGATAACTGTATGTAGTTTTAGTAGGCCTAGTATGTAAAGACCTGGATCTAGTATGGATGGGTAAACAGCATGCTAAGATAAACAACCGCACATCTTCCTTTCTCATAAATCGGATATTATTATGCTAGCTGCAGAAACCACATGCCAACCTTAGGAAATAAATAAATCTGAAAACTCAACATGCAAACATCTATAGGCCTACATACATACATACATACATACATACATACATATATACATACATACATACATACGCATATAGGCTACATACAACATAAATGGGTGGTGAATTTCTTTGGAACGGCCGGCCACTTCACAAGACCGATTCTCGAATTAGCGCGCAGGGCAGAGAATGAGGAGAAGGAGGCTGAGAAGGGGGACTCAGGGAGGGACAGACAGACGGAAGGGAGGGCAGGGAACGGTGGCCCCCCCGGACGTAAACTATCGCCACGTTACTCTAGCGGGCTAAAGTAGAAGCGACGACGCGTCGGCCGATAGGGCTAAATATACTGTCACTATATTTAATTTGGCTGCGAGAAACAGAATCAAGGGATGCTACGGAGTCAGAGGCAGACAACTGATGCGGTTGCTTCAGCAGCTGGCCAGACGTTCATCCGCAGGTAGACGGCAGGTGGCGCGCCAGGACAGACGAGCGAGATGCCCGGATGAAGAGAAGAAGAGATGGATGGGAGGTTTGTCGGTGGGTGCAATCAGGGACGTCATTTCAGCTTTCCTTCAGAGAAGGGGCAAAACTTGGCCAACTTATTAAGTTTTGTAGTTAGTCTACAAGTGCAGAACTGTGGTTAAATGATTCAACATGTTTTCTTCTTTTTCTTATATATTTCTCACTATATTTGATTTTCTGCTGTCCTAGACTTCTAGTGACGAATAGAGATATTTTATCATCATAATGCACAGAGATACATAATTATAAACCGTTGATTTTTCCATCAAATTCAGAGGGGCATTTGCCCTCCCCCAGGACACAAGTTTAATCACGGCCTGCGCCATAGGCTATTAAACCAAGTCATGTTTGAACGTTTCGGGCGGGTGGCTAGTCATATCTCGCGCCGTCTGATCTTCCCACCGACGGTGTACGATCAGTGTACTCATTATGGCTAAGTTGTCTATGGGGCGTAGGTGGAGCCAGTAGACTATCGCGTGTCCAGATCCCGAGAGAGAACTGTACATGAAAATCGTTGGTTATACAATCACCAAGAAGTCCAAGATGAAAGCAATGCAGAGAGAGATCCTACGTGATTTTTTTCTGCTGTGTCTAGGATGGTACGTCTCCGGTATCATTCGTTGTAAACGTTCTAGGAAAAACAAAGCTGGGAGACGCAAGGGATTTGCTCCACTGCTACTCCGACCGTGCTCGGAATTTCTTCGGCGTATACGCCGATCAGGCGTAGGCCTACAACCCTAACTGCCCTATCGAATTTGTTTTGCCTGAGCGCCTGTGAATAACCTCGTTCTCTCGACTTCACTTTTCAACTTGGCGCTATAAGAAAATCGATATAACAACTATTCTACCCACTACTGTTCCACGTCCAAAGCAGTATACTCGAAGTATTCTCCGAGCATAATCGGAGCAGCGGTTGACAGGGCCACAGCTAAGTTTACGCTAAGAGTTGATCTATAACGCGTTGTGTTACGGATAAGTTATCCACATCAGACGCTAACGATACAGTAAATCGTTAGATATAAGAGGACTTTGTTGTAAACGAACCCCATAACAAGATCCTATGGCAAATACAGCAGAGAAGGCGCTAGAGCTTTGTCGGCTTACTCTTGCAGTGCCTTGGCTGAATTGGTAGCTGGTGTGTACTGTAAAATTTACATACATGTATTGTATTGTATTTGAGCACTTGTTATAGCGCCCCTACCAGATTTCCAATTCAGAGGCGCTCCCGACTACTGCGCGAACGCTGAATCGGAGTTTCACGCCGAAGCGCATGAGCAATTGCGAGTGAAGGCTACTTGCCCAGGGTCCCTATACTGCGACTTTGAGGTGGATTCTGAACCCGCAACCCTCCAGCTGCAAGGCACCGAACATACCCCTAAACCACCGCGCCCCAGTTGTATTGTGATGTGTTGTATTGTGTGTTGTATTGTACCCCACGTTTATAATGCGACCGAGCCACCCGCAGTAAAGATCCGAGAAATTAATCTCTGATAAACCGTAACATTCTCTTGTACTCAATGTATTGTATTACAAAATTTCTGTACACTAACACCGCACTGTACTGCAACATTTACGCACACTTCAACATTGTATATTGTACTGTATTATAACAATTATGTACACTAACACTGATTTTTACTGTAGGCTACTGCAACATTTAGGCCTTCATATACTGCAACATCGTATTGTACTGTATTGTACTTTTTATGCACACAGTAACATTTCATTGTACTGCACTGTAACATTTACATACACCGTAACATTGCATTGTACTGTATTATAACATTTACGTACATTAACACTGCATTGTAATGTACTGTAACATTTATATGCAATGCAACACTGCACTGTACTGTTACATTTACGTACACTGTAACATAGTACATTGTACTGTATTGTAACATTTACACAGCCTATCTAGACAGAAGAGAACTACTCACTGTTGCCCAGCAAAACTTTATTTTGAAAGAACTGCCTCAAATCATAAAACAAGATTTAATTCATAATTATACAAAGTCAATATATATACTTCAATTTGAAATGAAATTCAATCGTTTGTATTCGTTAAGTGCAAAGTTCCATCTAAAAGTCAATACTAAGTAGAGCACAAGTGATGTAAATGTAATTGTATTCTAACATTTATATAGCAACACTCAAAGAACACACTAAGAAGGCTTCAATGATCCTAGACGTCACAATTATCATAAAACATGCCACAGCCTATAGCCATACAGTCAATTCCAACCAATGCAAAAAAGCCACATAGTAAAAACCACACAGCAAGTAGGGCCTACAGCTGGAATGTCCCTAAAGGAATACGGTTGAGGCGCTCAGTTCATGCTTTTGGCCCTCGAGCCAGAACAGGTTCAGAAGAGCAAATGCATGACCATACAACAGAACATTATTGGAACTGAGCAACTGTGAGAGAATGACTTGCTCAAGGACCTTACAGTGGAGGCTTGAACCCGTACTCTCTGCGATATACGCAGTGTTGAACGTTAGCGCTCTAACCATTCAGCTAAGTCATGCCTGGCGGAAAGATTTTTACAGCTTGAGCAGAAATTTGGAATGACTCCCGATCACAAGAGAAACTTCAAAGAACAAAGTACAAAATGCTCGGAATTACAATATTCTGTGGAATGGCGAATGTCATAAACTGGGAACACACAATGACAATCCTTACCAATGAAAACAAGTCATTAACCTAATCCCATGCTTCCCATTCCATTTCTGCTATGGAACCTTTTGATATGAAATTTTATGGAACCCAACAAGCCCACCTACACAAAACATATTCTGGTACAAAGTTTTTTAAATGTGATTGGAGTATATACAGTTTTAATCGGTAAAAATTATATTAGAATTAATTACAAATGAAATGTTCCCACAAAACGTTCACCTTGGAGTCTGATTTACAATGCAACAACACATTAAAACAACATTTTTATCCAATTTCCTCATGGAACAGTTGTCTAGGTTCCAGAGAACACGCTTTGGGAAACGCCAATCTAATCTAAGCAGTAACACCATTATTGCGGTCATTATACTTCATGAACGTTAAACACCCTCAAGGGGTTTATTTGCGCAAACCCTACATCAGTGCTTCCCAAAGTGGTGGTCCGTGGACCGGCACCGGTCCGCAAGCCCTCAGTTGCCGGTCCGCAAAGTGAGTCAAGAAACTGGTCAAATTGTCTCGGAATCAAGAAATGGCTATTATATTTTTAAAAGTCATAACGAAAACACTTTTAGGCTAGCATTTAAAGGGAAAAATAGTCATAAAATTGGCTAAACATGCATTTAAATCAATGTTAATACATATTGGAGGAATTTTAGGTGATCGTAAACGAAGAAGAGAAATAATTAATAAATTTGGCACTGGTCCTCCTGCAGATTGAAAATTTCTGCTGGTCCGTGACGCTGAAAAGTTATTTCTGCCGGTCCGTGACACCGAAAAGTTTGGGAAGCACTGCCCTACATCACATACTCTAGATTTAACTAGAAACATCAATGCTAAACAATATGGAAGTAGTGTATTGTATTTGGACATTTGTAATGTGCCTCTTACAGTCGAAACTATTCAGAGGTGCTCTCAGCGTGGGAGCCCCGAGGAAATAAAATCGTCTTCAGGCAGCAGACAGATATGGAATACACTCCTGTCAGTATCTTAGAACGGATCGACAAGGGCCGGTCATTCCACGAGGCAGGGCCCATAATAGGCAAAGCGTGATGTTGTGCCATAGCATACCTTGCCCGAAGGACAAAGAGACCAAGTCAATCTTCAGATTGGATGCAGGGTACGGAGAGAGACAGCAGAGGTGGGTTTACGCATTAAATCACACAGATGGTTTGTCACAGTCAATATGTCCTCCTGGAAGAGGTTATCATGCAACCTGCAACACAATACCATCACAACTTCCACTGCCTCTACTCAGCCATATCTGTCCACTGCCTGAAGACGTTTCTATTTCCCCGGGGCTCCCACGCTGAGAGCACCCTGAATAGTCTCTACTGTAAGGAGCGCTTTACAAATGTCTGAATACAATGCAAAATAAGATCAGTCTTTTTAATTACAGTCTTGTTTTGTCCATTCAAAGCATCTCTGAATAGACACTATGTAAATATGTAAATGCAGTTATGATTATTAATGGTGTGTTTTTAAAACCATGATTGAAGCATACATGTATACAGTTTAATCGATAAAAATTAGATTAGAAATAACGTAACAGAAATACAATGTACCGGGTAAATGTAATGTCAATGTAAAGTGCATTTATAGTTGCTAATGTAAACATGTAAATGTGCAGTTACGATAACGGTTCAATATCTCACAGAATTAATACCATCAGTACCTGTAAACCTGATTATGGCTTGGTTTTGTTATTTATTTATTTATATTTATTTATTTGAATCAGTGAACAGCAAGAACTCAATAGATGAAACATAACATACACTAAAACAATGTTCAGAAATGATAATTAGACAAGTTAATGTGTATAGTATAAACAGTGCAATGATAAGATACATCAGTTCATAAGCAATAGAATAACAACTAATGAGGAGAAGAAGCACAAAGTGCTTATCGAGTCATCCCCATAGGTAGGAAAACTAGATGGGTAGGGTGGGTACTAGAACCAAAAACAGAAAGGCTACATCAGGAAAAGGAACACTAGAAGTCAACAATATTAGTTTCGAGTAAAGTAGAATAATTTAGGAGTACTGAGAGACCAATAAAGATTTAAAAGTATATTTAAAGGATGAAAGAGAAAGGGCAGATCGTACCGAAGAATCAATGGAATTCCATAGTTTGGGCCCGTGATACGAACCGAGGAAGAGCGCGCCACAATTCTAGATAAAGCAGATCAATAATCGTGCTTCTTACGTGTATTGTATCGGTGGAGGTCAGAATTAGTCGTGAAAATTTTTTTTAAATATGGAAGAAGACCCGACTGATGCCTATACATAAGAGTGACCAGTTGATGACGATAACAGTTCCATTGTGCAGTACAGCAGTTAATAATAATTAGTCAAATAATTAATTACTTGATTAAACCAGATAAATTAAACAAGATATTTAGCATCATAAAACTAACACATGATAACACCTCTACACAATGGCAGACATGCTACATAAACAAATCATGTGGTGAACTACCAGATCAGCTGATATGGTCAATTTCTAAGACCATAGTGAACACTTTTCAAGTTGACTTCTTTCGGTTGATTTTTCGTAATGAATTGTTGAATATCATCACTGGAGCGGTGAGAATCTTGTTGGAATTAGGATGCGTGATGTCATGTGTCGAATCAGTGGAACTTTTAACATAACATAACATATATATATATATATATATATATATATATATATATTTTCGTTTAATTGAGAAAAACAATCTGACAAAATGCAGAAATGCTAACATGAGTGATAATGGATAATTAAAGTTTATTAGAAGATTTTAGAATAAACAAGTAAATATTTTATATAATCGTATCGTATTTAAGTATTTGTAAAGCGCCTCTCGTAGGGTGAACCGTTCAGAAGCGCTCCCAGTGTGCTAAGCCCTGCGAAAATAAACAGGTTTTGAGAAAAGCGAAGGAAGAAGAGAGACTGCCAGACAGAATTTTAGAGCGAACAGAAGGAGAAAGAGCATTCCAAAGAGAGGGACCAACTGAAGCAAAGGAACGAGCCTGAGCCATAGCAGTTCTACTACGGGGAACCAAGAGGTCAAGTCTATTGCAGGAACGAAGTGGACGGTGGGAGGAAGCTGAGTGAGGCCGAAGTATTACACCAACCAGATATTGCGGGGCAAGACCCCTCTGAGCCTTGAAGATCAGAGAGGATTTTAAATTGTATGCGAGCATGCAGAGGGAGCCAATGAAGTTCGTCAAACATAAAGTAGAGATGTGAGAGTACCGGGGAAGGCGGGCTATCAGTCTAGCATATAATGACCTGGGAATAAATTGAGAGGTGTCCTTGGGTGGGAGAGTATGGTTGTGTGCTCTAGGTCTTAATTGGTGAGAGGAGAGGGGTCAGAGTGGAGGTAGGAGTTGGTGAAGTACATGCTTGGAGTTGGTGAAGTACATGCTTGGGGTTGTGTAATATGGAGAAAAGGAGTTTCGCATCGGCTATATTGGCAAGTTCAGAGATTGTTGGAAAGGATTGCTCTAGGTAACCTAAGCGTTTGGCTCTTTTTAGGAGTTTTTCCAGGCGTTCTTTATCGGAAGCCAGCGTGAGACCCCACCAGGATGGGGAGGCATATAGAAGTCTAGCAACGGTTGTGGCTTGAAGTTGTGCAGAATGCATTCAACCTGACAGAAACACTGAAAATTAACTGGTACAATCAATAGCTGATCCTGCCTAGCTTTTTCTTAATGTCTACCAAATTTTGTAATTTATAATCGAGTATGTTTCAGAGGCGCTCATTTCAGTGCTATTGCTAACAAACAAAATGGACTCCAGGTGTTTGTAAAATAGGGGAAAAGAAAGATGGAGGAGCTCAAGCCGTAATTCTTATGGAAAGGCAGTTCCAACTAGAGGGGCCATAAGAATAGTTATAAGATTGAGCAGGGGTCCCACAAATGCGAGGGACAACCAGAAGGCCCTTGGAGACTGGGCAGAGCGACTAGAGAGTGAAGAGACCGAGGTACAAATGGTCCTAAGGTATGAAGGAGCAACCCTGACAATACAGTTGCACATAAGAGTTAACATTTTAAACTGCATGTGCTGGGGCACAGGAAGCCAGTGTAGGGAGTCCCGAATGAAGGCAGATATGTTGGCAAACTTCGGGAGACCACCATTGTATTGTATTCTATACCTGTATTGGAGACACACGTATCCCATCCCGGACGACTCCAGTTATTGTCTCTCAACTCCTTTCGGTCCTGAAGGCTTTTATAAGCTGGAAAACAAACCATGTTCAAGATTCCATACAATATGCAATTGTAAGCAAACAGCGTAACAAAGTAACAATTTATGATTACTATTTCAAATACAGAAACCGCATTTCTATCACCCAGCACATAGCAATATAAATAACAGACAGCAACACACGCATCAAGATGCAATCACACATGCAAGTTTGAAAACAGCTCAGAAGTAATTAATTGATCACCAGGTGGAGAGAATTTAAAGCATATGAACTTTCTCATTATCCGAGAGAATTTATCTTTAAACAGCGTTACTACAAGGTTATTAAAAGACAATTCCATGACTTTCAATGACTTTTAAGACTTATCTTAGACGAAAACGGACCTGCATTCTTCTATTTGTTTTATCAATGTAACATTTTATACAAAATTTAAAAATATGATTAGAAATATGTCTAACAATTTATGCTAAGTTATTCATATGTAAAAGGCAGAAGCTTCTCTTTGAATGGAAAAATGCATAATGATGCAGATAGCACTGAAAATATCCAGAAAGTTTGATAACAAATATCTATCTATCTATCTATCTATCTATCTATCTATCTATCTATCTATCTATCTATGGAATTTATATAGCGCCCCTTCAAGATAACTACTCAGAGGCGCTCCCGACCCAGGCCCGGTCAAAGAGGAAGGTATATAAGAAATATACTTATACTACTTATGTCAAGTTTTTTTTCTCTCAACGTTTTTCTCAAGCTGTTTTTCCAGTCTTTTCTGCTTCTTCAGTTACACACTTGTCAAAAGCACCAAAGTGGTGACAGTTGTGCTAGAGGTAGGATGTGTCAAAACATCCTTGGCAAAGCACCAAGGCTTTGGCTTCAGCTTCACTGGATGATGGACAGACAAGTGTATGTACGTGGTATGCGGACGTTTTTATCAAAGGACGATTCGTCAACGGACTGTTCGTCAAGTGGACGTTTCGTCAACGGACGATTCGTCAACGGACTGTTCGTCAAACTGGAATCGATTATTAATTCTCGTTGACCAATAAAGGGATTGCTAGCCCATTAAGCGTGACGGCAGGTGCGCAAAATACATACAATTGATGTTGGATTGGTGATAATAACTCTTCCTTAAGTAGAAGTTGGATTGATAAAAATAATTTGTTTAAACTAGAAGTCGGATTGATGAAAATAATTCTTGCTATTTAAGCACAGAATTAGCTTTCATCAATCCAACTTCTATTCAGCAAAGACTTTCTTTTATCAATCCGACTTCCATTTAAGCAAAGAATTAGTTTCATCAATCCAACTTCTATTTAAGGAAAGAATTATTTTCATCAATCCAACTTCCAGTTCAAATTGAGAGCGCATAATATGTGCAAGAAAATGGCTTACATAATCTCCCCCCATGCGAGGACATAATCCCCACCGGCTAGGATATAATTATATAATATCTTTTGATACCACTGGAAAAAGTGTATTATTTCCCCTGGACGAACAGTCTGTTGACGAATCGTCCGTTGACGAATCGTCCATTGACGAAACGTCCCCGAACCATGTACGTATGCATGTACATTATGTATGCAACTATGCATGTATCTATCTGTGTATGTATGTCTATATATATAGCCATTTATATAGCGCCTTACAAGAACCTTAAGGCGCTAATGTGAACAAATTGCAGACGCTTACCCCAGAAGTGATGTACATTATTCTGGTCTCCAATCTGTGAGAAGAATCCAGCAACTGCTTCGTTCTCTTCAGTACGATATTTTATTCCCTTTGCCCTGCAAAAAGAATATTATTTTGAAGATTTAGAATTTATATCAAGATAACAACATTCTCAGTCATTTGGTTTATGACTAACATGTAACTCTGTTCCTCGTTGCAAGTCCCTCCGATCAGCTGCATTGGCATCCTTGTCATCCCTCGAGCTAGGTCATCCACCACCCTGCACAGAAGTATTGTCATTGTTGGCCCTGTAACCTGGAATAGTCTTTCAGAAGTAAGCTAATCAATTTATCATCTCCCTTGTTCTGCAAGTGCTTGAAGTCTGTTTTGTTTGATTATGGGACCTCCCTGCTTGGTTGGAAGCGCTGCTGGTGAGTTTTTTTCTTGAAGTGGCGTTTTATAAAAGTCAGATAACGACTACAATGTACCAATATATGAATAAACAAGTAAATACGTAAAAATAATAATTAGCAAGCGAGAAAATATCACTCCACTCGTACTGAGAGACCTACCAATAGTTTCCCCATTCAATCATTGTACCAGGCTGAAAAAAATAAACATTCAGAGTTAGTTTCCTCAAATAAGAAAGTAAGTAAGTATATTCTTTATTAAACTAAGATAATTCAAGTTAACGCGCAAAGTACAAAATTGGCAGCCATCACATCGGCACCCCAGAGTATAGGGTGCACAATAGTCTAATGGTTAGCATACTGGACTTTCAATATCACCAGGGCAGACAGACATTTCAAATTTCTGTTCCAATTGCACACCCTTGTGAACTCGGCTACAATGAGTAGACGGACTGTACAACATCAGTGGAGCCTTCGTGAACTGAGTACCAGTACCCTGTGGACCAGTACCTCTTTCACCAGATTTACCTCGAAACAGTGCTTTTCAACATCAGCTTACACATTTCTTACATATAATATTAAAATTTATATTTTATAATAATTGTCAGCTGTTTATTACATCTACATATATTATAGTTTCCATAACGTATAGTTTTTTACTGTTGCATGTTGGACCAACATTTGAGCAGTACTGACTTAAGGCACTGCTCTTTTACTTGAGTAAATCGAATCAGCACATAATAAAATCAGTACTTTCAATTACGGAATTGTTCTATTCACTATCTCACCTGTTCACTATCTTACCTATTCACTATATCACAATCTCATCTATTCATGATCGCACCTATACACTATCTCATCTATTTACTCTCACCTATTCACTATCTTACCAATTCACTGTCTCACTCTAATCGCCTATTCACTATCTCAACTATTCACTATTCATTGATTCACTAACTCACTTATTCACTAACTTATCTATAATCTCTTCCTTACATGGATCAAGAAACACAGTGCTTCACCTCCTAACTTCAGTCCTTACCAATCACCTTACCATGAAGGCCATTCCACTGAAACTGCTCTCACCTTTATGCTGGACAACATCTTCTCATCTGCTGATAACACAACAGCGCAACTTCAAACAATACTTCAAAAGCTCTACAAAATTTGCATCACCTTACATCAGACAAAATTAAACTACACATTATTAAATTTCATTACATAACATAATATTACAGTGCTTTCTGACCTTCAGGACGTAGCTCCTCAGTTCGTATATGTTGCCGCTGTCTCGTCCCTTCAATTCCGGCCAAAAGCTGAATGCCAGTAGAATCTGGTTTTTGTGTGAACGTAACAACTGTTTCCGTCGTTTAATCAGATCAATGAAAACCTGTTCATAGCGTCAGCAAATCACAGATGCAGAAAATTCACATTTAACAAATTGGATCATTGCGTTCACAGAAAGGACAAAATCTAAACATGCAGCATTGATATATTAAATTATAATATGCGGTACAGTAAGTATAAGTAAGTGTATTCTTTATTAAACCAATTGCATATCCGCACTCTGGTGTAAATACATCTTAATAACAAACAACTGTCAATTTTTGATAAACATAACAATAAACGTCTTTCGGTAAATTATCTGCAAGATAGATCTGTGGGGGCTTTTTGGTGGAAGTACCTATGCAGTACGGCTGGTAAGGACCGCAAGAAGACTGTCATTCTATACAAAGTCAAAATCTTCAGGAAGGTTCCGGAGGCAGATTAGCTTGCTTATTACTGACTGGAGTCGGCATCTATCCTGCTGTCCCACAAACCACATTGACGGGGCACGGTGGCGGTTTGCGGGATCTATGCAATAGATCTATGGTTTACTACCTTACGGCTGTAAAAACTTCATCATAATCATCTGTGGCATGCTTCTCTTGATAGATACACATTACATGCTTTTAGAGACAAAAGATAATAAATAAACTCGCATTCCTAAAATCAAAATGATTCTTTTACTTTACTACAACAATGCAGAATCGAGCTTCTTTTTCTGTGGTAGATCCAATGATCTGGAATGGTCTTCCTCTAGATCTGCGTCTACACCCTGGGTCTCTTCCTCAAACTTTCCTTACTAAACTTAAAACTGTTTTTTTGGGGCGTGTTGGAGTCGGTAGTTTCCTTGAGTGCCTCTGAGTAGTTTCCTTGAAGGGGCGCTATATAAATTCCCCCAATGAATGAATAAGATATAATAATATGTAAGGTAGCAATAGCCAATAGGCATTGACCATGGATGGGACAGGGGAACAACCAGGTCACCCCACATTGTACATCTCTTTGTTCTGCAACAAAGTTTCCATTCAATAGAAGCTGGATTGATGAAAATAATCTGGGTGATCTGGTTATTACCCGGCCATGTACCTCCACAATGCAACATAAATTACAGAACCGTACCTCAACAAACATAAATTACAAGAAGTCTCCACTTGGATACCTTATCAGATCGCAGACGTGATTTGTGTTCGCTGAGGTCTGGGTAGCCATCTGCAAACTCCCATATATGAACTGCACAACACAAATATAAAACAATTTTCCATTTATTAATTTTTTTATTAGTAAAGCCTGCTACGTAATAACCGTTTAGCCAGCGGGTTGGAGCACTCGGCTTGTAATGTGGAGGGCATGGGTTCAAGCCTCCACTGAGGTTGTCAATGTGTAAGGACCTCGAGCCAGTTCTTCATTCACAATTGGGGCGCGGTGGTGTAGGGGTATGTTCGGTGCCTTGCAGCCGGAGGGTTGCGGGTTCGAATCCACCTCAAGCCGCCGCCAGGGACCCTGTGCAAGTCCTTCACTCGCAATTGCTCATGCGCTCGGCGTGAAACTCCGACTCAGTGTCCGCGCTGTAGTCGGGAGCGCCTCTGAGTAGTAATCTTGAAGGGGCGCTATAACAAGTGCTTGAAATGAAATGAAAATGAAATTGTTCATCGATTGATGCTTAGTCAGTAGATAATGGTGCCTAATAAATGCTTCTGTACGGGGCATAGTGGCCAAGTGTATTTCTTTTCACCAGTTCAGTCAGCGCCTGAATAGCTCTCTTTACCAGTGAAGACACTGGCCGAGGTCGGGAGCGCCTCTGTTTTGAGTGGCGCTATATAAATGATCGATTACGATTACGATTACAGTGCTCATCTTGTAACTTGATGCGCAATAAATTAACATTTTTTAATGCTGAGAGTGCATTATAAGCGACCTGGAAAAAAGAATGCAGCTCATCTTTAAAGTCTCTAGGTACAAGAAGACAACAAGGTAACAAGACAACACAATAAGAAGAGAATAAGATGTATGGAGAATTGAAAATCTAAAATATTTTAAAGAAAAAGCCAGCACTAACCTGCTTCATCTAAATCACCGACCTCCACTGTCCAACTGCCCACAAGACGGGCTCCAGTCTTCGAAGACGAAATCTTTTCTGTGTATATCTGGCTAGAAAATAGACAATCATCATCATCACCAGTCTACTCATCACTGTGACATTCATAATAATCTTCATTGAGCTCATAATCATCATCCTAATCATCATCTATCATCATACATCATCACCGTCGTCGTTGTCATCATCATCCATCACTATCATCATCAACATCACCCTCTTGATCTTCATGATCAGCAACAGTGTCATGAAAGCACACATGACAGCGGCGTAATGCTTTTATCCCAGACACCAATTATAATTATAATCAAAATAAAACAAAATATATAAATAAACAAATGAATAAATTATAGGAGATTAGCGTGACAGACATAAACACTGGTATCAGAGGCATGGTCAGTTGCAACGGGAGGGCAAATGGACAGCTGAAAGTGGACACTAAGTAACCAATGGATTCATGAAATAGAAAGCTTTGAGTAGCCGCTCTAAAGATGAGCTTGTTGGGGCTGACCTTATAAGTAAAGGTATTTTATTCCACACAGTGGACTAAGAAAGTATATTCTTTATTTATATACCAGTTGCATGACCACACTCTGGTGTACATACATCTTAATTAAAAAGAGCACAACATTATAATAATAAAAATGTTCCCATTAGATTGTCTGCAACAGGCAGAGAGCAGTCATGCGATCGTGGTCATAAGGTATATTGTAGACGCTTTTTGGGTGGTAGTAACCTATGTAGCAGTGCAGATTTGGACTACTGGGACAAAGTCTGCTACTCTACTTTCAATATTGGAAACTAACATTGAAACTTTGAAAGTAGAGTATTATCTTGGACAAATCACCAAAACTACTGGGACAAATTCTAAAACTACTGGGGCAAATCCTAGAACCACTGGGACATTTGTCCCAGTAGCTATACAGTTAAAATATGCACTGCTATGTAGTGCATAGGTCTGGTTCCTTAGGACTGCTGAGAAAAGGCGAAGTCCACATCCCAGCAAAGCCGGGAATGCACATACTTTAAAAACACTGCTGTAAAGACTTTAAAGAGAACAGCAAAATTCTCCTCCGAGTTAACGTTTGTAACAAAAAATTGAATAAACCTACAAATCTTTGAGGTACTGGTCCATGTGTTCTGGTTTAACGGCATCAACTGAAAAATGAAACACATGTCTAATTTTATTCTCATGGTCAAATTATATAGCATCTCTACAAAACAACTGGAATGTTAATATCCTTATTTAAGAGGTTTGAATCTCGGGCTACCACAGTCCGTATGCATCATGTACCTTAAATGGCGTGGTACTTATTCAAATGGGCAGCGGTGGTGAAGGATCTCATCCGATCAATTCATGGAAAAATGAGCAGGGTCAAGGTCATATACGGTCACTACAGAAACCATGTACCTAAACTACATTTACTCTCCGTAAAAACAAAATGAAATGGTAGGCCGAAGCTGGATGGCCACCTTGGACTCTCTGTGACACTACAGTAGTTACCAAATTAGATATGGTTTGCCTATACTGCCTCGGATTTCTTTTGCTCAAGATATGAGTGGGGATATAATGTATGTATACATGTATCAGAGCACTTGCATAGCGCCTTTTAAGTATATGTTTAATTAAAATCAGAGCCGCATTAAGGGGTGCTATGGGTGCTGCAGCACCCGGGCCCACAGTTTTGAGGGCCCTCGTGTTATAAATATGTGTGTGGTGGACCGGTGGTCGTCAGAGAGGGGCCTTTTGAAGGTAATCACAGCACCAGTGCCCACATAGCCTTAATGCGGCCCTGATTACAATTACAATTTCACAAGGATCCTAAGAAACTTCTAAGCCATTCTTAAAAAGAAAACTCACACTGGAGTTCATAAACCGTGTCCTTGTTTGACAACTGGGATGACTGCGACTCATGACCCGTTTCAATGCTACGGACCAGAAGTCGTGACAACCATCCAGACTCTGCCTTCGACTTCTCTTGTGTCACACTGCTCTCCTGGTTCTGATTCAAGTTTGGTCTTACATCCGATGCAAGTCTTCTACAGAAACAATAAATGAATGAGATGAGAAATGTTGCTGTAGCACGGCAATTTAACGTAAACTTAAAATATAACATTATTACTGTTTCACTTAACGTAAAGATAACATTATTTTAGTTTTATCATCAAGTACGGTCTTAATTTATTAATTAATTTATTATAGCCTGATATCTTAAACATAGGCCCAAAAATTACATAGGCCTAAGTGTTACTACTTTAATGAGTTACTAAACAACTAACAACAGTTGCATTTCAATGTAAATGTATTCGAGTCCATAATTTATGAATCATAATCATAAACTCCAAATTTCTAAAGTGCTACTCTAAAGCTAAGCTCAGGGCATCAAGCCACTAACGAAATGACTCCAATTAGCAAAAGCAGTTCTAATTTATTTATTGCATGCTGGTACCAATTCACAAGTCAGGCCTGAATTTAATTTAAAATCAATGGCCTAAATATCAAATATTTCAAACCAGTTAGTATGCACAGTTCTGGGATGGAAGGACTTCTCAGCTTAAACACAAATACAACTGCAACCATACACATTTCCTAAGCGGAGGAATGTTTTGCCAGCTGGGTCGGGAGAACCTCCAAGTAGGGATCTTGAAGGGGTGCTATATAAAATCTCAGTAGGGATCTTGAAGGGGTGCTATATAAATTCTGAGTAGGGAACTTGAAGGGTGATATATAAATTCTGAGTAGGGATCTTGAAGGTGTGCTATATAAATTCTGAGTAGGGATCTTGAAGGTGTGCTATATAAATTCTGAGTAGGGATCTTGAAGGTGTGCTATATAAATTCTGAGTAGGGATCTTGAAGGTGTGCTATATAAATTCTGAGTAGGGATCTTGAATGGGTGCTATATAAATTCTGAGAATGGATCTTTGAGGGGTGCTATATAAATTCTAATCGATATTCCAAACTGATTACACGCCCAAATGTAAAGGCATTCATACTGAGCAATAAAATAACAATCTACCCTGCTTTTTATTGCGTATTTAAGTAAAGCAAGCCAGGTTTACTGTGCAACTCGGTCAAACATTATTTTGCATTGCGGTCAACAGCTTCATACTGCATTACGCCAACTTTAACGAAAATATGCCACCGATTGCAACTATGTGAATGTGCTTTTACTTAATTATTAAGCGACTGAGTGACATAAATGGTTGCTGAACGTGCCTTTGAACGCATGTCATAAGAGGCGATGCATTTCTGATAACATTCAACAAATAATTTGACCGACACACAGATGTCAAAGCCGCCATTTCTACGGATGGTCAGCTAAGCGTTGTGCACATACAGTGCTTCACTCTCCATTTGCAGAAATCCCAAGATCTTCCAGCAAACTTCCCAAGATTGGACAAAAAATCCCAAGTCGCTGAAAAGAAAAAAAGTTGTGATGAAAGTCATGAAAAATGAAATGCGTTTTTAACAATCACAATTATTCAAAAAAATGCCGAGCTAAGAACTTTTCAAATTTTTTTAAACTATGCCGTGATTTTTTCACTTTTTGACCATGCATGATTTTTGCCTAGCCCGACCTAATTATAATTTATAGCCTAAATAATTGTTTATAGACTTGTAAAAACGATTTACAATCTTCACCGTAAATCTAAATCTGCAGTTAGGTTTTTCCTGCAGATCTCAAGTAATATCTTAACTGTTCCTGAACTCAATTTCCTCCATATAGGCTGCTTCCGTGTCTTTTCAACTCGGATTCCCTTCTTGGCTAGGCCAGAACAGGGCTGTTAAAGGCTTGGTTTTTTGGTTTTTGTTTTTTTTTGTTTTTTAAAAAACCATAAAAACCAAAAAACCGCAGATTTTGGTTTTTGGTTTTTACAAATTTCAAAATTATAAATGCCAAAAATGTCGTCTCTTCAACTCTCTTGGCAATTATTGTTGTATGGTCTTAAATTGCTATAGGGCCTATATATATATTCGTTTAATAATGAATCACTATAGGTTGACACACCGCAATTAACCCATTACAGAAAGTGGTATTGCCAGATAAAAAGAAGAATGGAAATAATTAATAGTTTTGAAATATCTGTTCCAGCAAAGGGCGACTTAATTGTTCAACGGGGCAACATCAATTTAAACTCCTAAATAAAATCCGAGTTGCTGGGACTATTATTACTGTTATTATTATTACGTATACGGGGCCTAATAATAGTCCCAGGTCTTTGTTAACTTCGTTTTATGACATTCTATGATTCTGCTGTTCCAGTAAATTTCATTTATATGCATCTGATTGATTTGAACGGTATTATGCCATTTTTATGAGTTTTATGATCCGAAATAGGAAAATCTCACAAACAAAAAACAAAAAACCAAAAACCAAATAAAACCAAAAAACAAAAAAACCAACTTTTCATTTTGAAAAAAGTTTGGTTTTTTGCACCTCTGGCCCAGACTCACTCTGTAATTTGGCTTGCACAACGATTTGGATTAAAAGAAACCATCAACTGATGCATGATAGGCTAACTAATATATTGGCGATATAGAAGTTCTTAGATTAGATTATGCTACTTTGGATTGGATTGGCTCTGCGCCTGTCTGACTCTGGAGATTTTGACCCCCACCGCCTGTCGATTTTGTATTGATCAAGCGCCTGTGATGGATCGAGGTAGCTCCCGGGACTTCGTTTTTGTGGGCGCTGTAGAAGTTTCGGGTTTACGATTAGGGCCTACGAGTCAGGGCTGTTAAAGGCTTGGTTTTTTGGTTTTTGGTTTTTTTGGTTTTTTAAAACCAAAAAAAACAAAAATCTGCAAATTTTGGTTTTTGTTTTTTACAAATTTCAAAATTATAAATGCCAAAAATGTCGTCTGTTCAAGTCTCTTGGCAATTCGTCGCATGAGAAGTAGACTGTTCTATGCGCACTTTTGGTGAAACGGAGAAAATCGAAAAGAAAGTTTAGTGACTTAGAATTTAGTACTGAAAACTCTTTGGTGTGACAAAATAGAGAAAGACTGTTTAGAAAACATTTATGTGGACATCGGCAATTTTAAGCAATCACGACGATTGAAGCCTCGTGCATAAGAAAACATAATTTGAAGGCAACTTTTGGAATTTGTTCAAATAGAACAAAATATTACAGAAATAGCTCTATACAATTAAATGTTATGATGATTCGTCATTACATGGAACATTATAATTATTAGCGAAATGAATTATGACTGTCGCTGTAATTATTTATAAAAGTACATTATATAATAATTCTAGAGAAAAAGCTATTTTTGTAATATCATTTTTAACTGTGATACTTGCTATCATTGTATAGGCCCTATATGTGCATTATTTTCGAATTAGTCTCTCCATTTTGTCTCTTTATGTAATATTTTTTTGATTATCCTTCTGTAACGGAACACGCTTACTATTATAATGTTCTATATGCATGTGCGAATCACAGTTTGCCATTCAGACCACGTGACCGTAATAGAACAAGATAATCCTGAACCATGCATGTGTATTATAATCAAGAAACATCGTGTTCTGTAATATCCACGTGATAAAATCTCTGGAATATAATTGGTTGTGGTTCACATAGAATATTATAATGCCTATCAGTTGGTAAGAATATGCAAATAGAATAAAATACTTCTGATCTTTTCCCAGCAAAGGCACCATTTCAACAAGCGCCATTTTGTACGAAGATAGAACAAATTACCCTGAATCGGACAGTGTGTCTAACTCGAATGTAAACAAAACTGCAGATAGAAAACTATAATTCTCATGCGACGAATTGTTGTATGGTCTTTTTAACTTCGTTTTATGACATTCTACGGTTCTATAGTGTTCTAATTAATTTCATCTATGTGCATCTGATTAATTTTACGGTATTATGCCATTTTTATGAGTCTAATTATGATCCGAAATAGGAAAATCTCCAAAACAAAAAACCAAAAAACCAAAAAACCAAATAAAACCAAAAAACCAAAAAACCAACTTTTCATTTTGAAAAAAGTTTGGTTTTTTGCACCTCTGCTACGAGTATGATTACAATTGCTGATACGATCGTGTAGACCTAAACGATGACGCCTACGATAAGAAAAGATAAAAAATTACACGTAATCATAAACTAGGCTACAGACATTCTTTAGTAATCGTAAGAATCGTAATCGTAATCGAACATTTATATAGCGCCACTCAAAAACAGAGGCGCTCCCGAGAGTCCCGACCCGGGCCAGTGTCTTCATTGGTAAAGAGAGGTTTTCAGTGCCAACCAGTCGCTCAAGATAGGAAACTCGTAATTGTAATCTTAATAGTATATTATCGATTACAATAATTATTATTAATTACGTTGACGAGTTTGCTTTCGTGAATGACCATTGCTCATGACCTTGAAAAAGGAACCAGCTTTTTATTTCAGCGCCCTTAATCTGCGAGCGTCTTACCTTCTGAGATTCGTTAACCGGAAGTCACGTAGCTACCAGAGAAGGCGTTCAGTGGCTGCAACAAGAAAAACACAAAAATGTTCAAATCTGTTAAATTTCTGACGGGACGGATCGTAATTGTGGCTGGCAGAAGCTTCTCGGTTTCATCCCAGGTCCGTTTACTTGCGA
Source organism: Aporrectodea caliginosa (assembly GCA_020284085.1). NCBI lineage: Eukaryota > Metazoa > Annelida > Clitellata > Crassiclitellata > Lumbricidae > Aporrectodea > Aporrectodea caliginosa. The sequence continues at coordinate 529,702 of JACEVL010000496.1, read as the reverse complement.
AGTTTTGTTTTCCGACCGCGCAATTCTGTTAAATGGGCGGATCTTTGGCCGTTCGTGAAGGTCACTGCTTGTGTATGGCAGAATGGATGGAGACCTAGAAATTCAGGGCCATTTTATAACGTAAAATGTAGCATTTGATACGCTGACTACACTGTCGATGCAAAATATATATTTTTCTCGGTTTATGCAGCTTAATCTAGCTGGTTGCTTGTCAAGTGTCAATCCGCGCAAACGTTTAAAATGTCTGATGCGCTGCATCCTGCAAGTTATGCTATGTAGGGTACCGCCTACGTAGTGCATGCTGAGAACATGTTTGGGGATCTTTTGCGTTTACCCATTTGCATTTAAAAAGCGCATTCAGACAGATGATCCAGTATAGAGAAAGCAGTACAATTGGTAAACTTGCGCTTTAGGGGTCCCGAATAATGACACCCATATTCGAGGGGAGTATGTATTATAATCAGCCTAGTTCAATGGTCGTGAGCGTCGGTTAGGGTCAGGTTAAGCGTCGTGAGGGTCGGTCAGGGTTAGGGTTTGTGTTGTCATTAGAAAATCTTCAAAATCGGGACCCCTAAAGCGCAAGTTTACCGTACAATTTGCCTCCCATACACATAAATGAATTCAGTTGTGCCTTCTTTGCTACTGTTTGTAAGGCACTATAATAATGTAATGCTGTTTTATTGGATTAATTATGATGCCCCTGGAGGGGTATTTAATTTCCATGTGCAAACCGTTGGAAATGGAGAACGGGATGTGATGTAGTGCAGTACTGAAAAATTTAACTGAATAAATGGTGAAAGGCAACCTGACTTAGTGACTGATCACATTAAAATACAGCTGAAATTTGGTTATACCCTAATAATATGACACAGAGGTGCGCTTTAAAGCCATATATTGGGCAATATTGTGTCATGAACAGGGTGTGTAGCAAATCCTCAATATCTCAATTCCTGAAATTGAACTTCCACGGATCCTAAAATTCGTTTATGTAAGTGGGAACAAAATTGTTTGTGCAAATTTAACTTTTTAGGATTTTTTAGAATATATGATTCAGGATGTTGGCTGACTAGTCAATACTAGTTTTCAGAATTTGAACACGTGGTATAAAACCTTTTTGACAATTCTGTAAATTTTTATGTTCACCACTTAAGGTTTTGTGGATTGGGGTAGACCTTTATTAACACGAGAAGGTGGAGATTGTCAAATAGTAATGCCACTTGTTTTGCTTTGCAGCGTGAGGTTAAGGTTGCTGTTCTGGGAGCCAGTGGAGGCATCGGACAGCCACTGTCCCTGCTGCTGAAAATGAATCCAATGGTTTCCCATCTGGCTCTCTATGATATCATCCACACACCCGGAGTGGCTGCAGACATCAGCCACTGCTGTACGCAGGCTCAGGTCACAGGCCACAATGGGCCGGATCAGCTGCGGGAGGCAGTAGAGGGCAGCGCTGTTGTTGTCGTTCCCGCTGGGGTTCCGAGGAAACCAGGTGAGCCATGGTCTTCTAATCTAACGACTTCGGTTGTGCCTTTAGCAGCTTCTGTTGTGCCATTAGCAACTTCTGTTGTGCCTTTATCATGATGCATAGGGTATCAGCTAATGGATGCTTCTAGAGAGGTTAGGAGGGTGCTCGACAGTGTAGTGGTTAGCATGCTAGGCTGTCATTGGAGGGGTCGTGGGTTCAAATTCCCACCAGGGCAGAAATTTGGTTCAAGAGTTGTGCTCTGCCTGCGACCTAGCCAACTAGGCTATTATGAGTACACTGACTGATGAGATGGTGAGGGAGAGGACTATTCACCCACCCTCATATGTAGAGGCTAAGCAAATGAAGTCGTCGCTAACACTTCATACCCATGGCTGCCTAAGGATAGCTTAAGGGACTGCTTTTCTTCTAGTGAGGTCGTAGTCATGGATCATAATTGGATCGTTGGAGAAGTCTGGGGTTGAAATCTGATAGGTCACAGAAGGTCAGAAGAAATCGACATCGTCAGGGAAGTAGACTGTGTTGTTTTTAAGAGGGTTTATTCACTTTTAAAATATTGTCTGAGCTTTTGGAGTTTCTGATTAGTTAAATAGCTTGTATTGTGATGCAAAGATTATGGGTTTCATCCTCCCCTGAAACAGTTACTGTGTAGGGACCTTGAGCAAATCATTCACTGATAATTGCGCAGTGCCATCGATTGATGCTTGGACATTAGATAATGGTGCTTAATGAATGCATAATAATAAAAGTAATTATAACAATGCTGTTTGTTTTCTGTAGGCATGACTCGTGATGACCTGTTCAACACCAATGCCTCGATCGTACGGGATCTATCGAATGCCTGCGCCAAGTATTGCCCAAAGGCTCTGATCTGCATTATATCAAACCCGGTGAGTGATCAGCACAATACAGGATCTAAGGTAGAGTTTGTCGTAACATGTATGTATGTATGTATGAGCACTTGCTATAGCGCCCCTTAAAGATATCTATTCAGAGGCGCTCCCGACTACAGCGCGGACACTGAATCGGAGTTTCACGCCGAAGCACATGAGCAATTGCGAGTGAAGGACTTGCCCAGGGTCCCTACGCGGCGGCTTGAGGTGGATTCGAACCCGCAACCCTCCGGCTGCAAGGCACAGAACATACCCCTACACCACCGTGCCCCACAATAATGTGATGATATCTACAGCATAGATAATAATATTAGTATTATCAGTGTTTCCGCTAGAGTCCAAGAAGAGGACGTACTTACGTACTTAGTGATAGAGCACTGACTTGGATCAGTAACATCTCTGAATCGCTGAGTACACTAATTCCTATTCCTGACACGGTTGAAAATGTGTAAATGGAAAATGAGATTTGAATTGAAATGAATTGTGCTGTGGAGCAGTTAATGCATAATTAAAAAAAATCAAAATGTCTTTACAGGTTAACTCGACCGTCCCAATTGCGAGTGAAGTTTTCAAGAAGCATGGTGTCTATGATCCCAGGCGAATTTTTGGCGTCACCACACTGGATCTGGTTCGAGCCAGCACTTTCATTGCACAGGCCAAGGTTTGTTTTGACATACTTATTAACCTTCTGCATGAATTAGGCTACAGTTTCTCTTTTGCAGTCGACTCTACTTAAGTGCATAATGGATAAGTGCATGCTTATGTATGTATGTATGAGCACTTGTTATAGCGCCCCTTCAAGATTTCTACTCAGAGGCACTCCCGACTACTGTAACAGCGCGGACACTGAATCGGAGTTTCACGCCGAGCGCATGAGCAATTGCGAGTGAAGGACTTGCCCAGGGTCCCTACGCGGCGGCTTGAGGTGGATTCGAACCCGCAACCTTCCGGCTGCAAGGCACTGAACATACCCCTACACCACCGCGCCACACTTATGTGTGTAGAAGCTGGCCAGTCCCATGTTAACATAGTGTATTTTAGTACAAGACAACTTTGGGTATGTGGGTATCGCATATGTGCATAACAGAGGTGGGTAACTAATAGATTCTAATTGATTAGCTATTCAATTGTTACACAGTACATGTGAACTTTCTCTTAAAAGTGCATCTATAGTTCAAGGCTGTCTCGAGGATATTATTATTATTATTATTTTTGAATTCCTATGCAGGTGAATCTTCACTGCAAATACTTTGTGACATTTTCCACACTAGTTTGGCTTCTATACAGCATAGATAATAATAATAATAATATTATTATTAGTATTAATATTTTTAAATGCCTTTTCTGGTGACTCTTCACTGCAAATACCTTGTGACATTTTCCACATTAGTATGGCTTCTATCCAGTGTGGAAAATAATAATAATAATAATATTATTATTATTATTATTAATTTTATTATTATAATTAATTTTATTATTAATGCGTGTTTATTGGTGTGTCTTCTGTTGGTTGTTTTCAGGGCCTGAATCCTGACCATGTGAACTGCCCTGTGGTCGGCGGTCATTCAGGTGTGACCATTGTTCCACTGATTTCCCAGTGCACGCCACCCGTGTCGTTTCCACAGGTGAGGTGTTGCTCTGTGCTAATAATTTCTTGCAATGCCTCTGAGTTTTGAATGCAGCTTCACTTGAGGCAACCATTTGTTGGATTCCTTGTTCACTGTGATAATTGTAATCAGTAACGTCTATTGTGCCAGTGTCTAATGCAATAGGCATCAACCGATGGCGTACCAACACCAGGCCGTAATCAGGTCAACATCCAGAGGATCAGTCTATTATACCGAGATGCAGCCTATGGTGGATAAGCAATTTATCAACCATGGGCTACCTCTCTTCTGTCGTACTTCGGCCAGCACTGGCCGCTGACCTCTGCTCTGCGGTCCACAATGATTTGCTTACTGGTCCCCTTTGCAAAGAGTTGCCAGATACATGGATAGCCCAAAGAGGACACAGAAAGCCGGAAAGGAGGACGCATCGAATGTTTCACTCCAGACTCTGGAGTCAGAGGTCTGCAAAGTAAACAAGAAACAAAGTCACATTTGAAAGCTGTATGAAATCAATTGAGACCTTTTAATCATAATATGGCAAAGTATTTATTTATAACTTGGCATTCTATCTATCCTTAAATACTGTTGTCTTTAGCCATGGTTGGGCAAGGAGTGCCTCTGAGTTGGTATTTTGAAAGGCACTGTATAAAACTTTGATTGATTGAGTGATTGATTTAATCAAATCTTCTTTGTCCTCAGAAAATGGCCTTGACAGATGACTATTATTGATTGAGGTGCACACACCGTTGCATGTAGTTCTATGCTTTTGGTATTATTCTGATAGAATATTTCCTGTTATTTCAGGATGAACGTGTTGCTCTATCGACGCGAATCCAGAATGCAGGAACAGAAGTTGTCGAGGCAAAGGCTGGAGCTGTAGGTTTCTAAGTTCTCTCAGATCTCATCTTCTTGATCTTGAAACTGCTTTGTAGTATCGTGAAGAAGAAGAAGAGCAGTCCCTTTAGCTAACCCTCAGAGGCAACCTTGGTGTGATGTGTTAGCAAGAGTTGCCATGGATCCTGGAAAACCTGGAAAGTCATGGAATTAGACTTTGAAAAATTTAAGGCCTAGAAAACCTGCATATACAGGTGTTTTCCCAAAAAAATCTGGAAAGTCATGGTATTGAAAATAGCTAAGTAATGGAAAGTCGTGGAAAATGAAACAATCATTAATAGACATATACTTATAATGATTTCTAAATTTTGATAAATATTACGTTGTTAAAACAATTAGAAAGTAGGTCCTTTTTCATCTAAAATAAGTCTTCACAGTCATTGAAAAAGATCATGGAATTTTGTTTTATTAACCTTGTGGCAACCCTGGATAGTGACATCTCAGCTTATTCGGATGGGTAGCCCATTGTCTCCATTGCCTTCTGATCTTTCCACTGACATTGTGTGGTCAGTGTGCTCATTATAGCTGAGATGGAGGTGAATCACAGAGCTCTCTTTCATGGCATCAATGGTCCAACTCTTAGCGCATGGAATGTAGAAAACGGTGCTATTTCTTGGCAAGGCATGGTACTTTGAACAAAGCCACTGGACTACCAACGAAAAGAAGCTGCACAACACAGTTCAATATTACGGAGTCATGAGTCGATTCGTGTGCAACATATTAAGAACATTAGATTTTGACAACTAACACTGAACATAGGCATCTGTGGATATCTTCAGCTCTTTTTGACAAATTAAACACTGCACACATGCCCCTATGGATATCTTCAGCTCTTTTTGACAACTGAAACAGTGCACATAGGCCGCTATGGATAGCTTTAGCTCCTGTTGACAAATGAAACACTGGCAATGACTGTATGAATCGAGAATGTAGTGTAGGCAGAAAAACTGTGGAAGTGAACGCTGTTACTATTTTTAACTCTAGGGTTCGGCTACGCTGTCAATGGCCTTTGCTGGCTCTCGTTTTGTCAATTCCATGCTGCAAGCTTTGGCCGGGGAATCTGGAATTGTGGAGTGCGCATTCGTGAAGTCGGATGAGAGCGAGGCCAAGTACTTCGCCACTCCTCTGCTGCTTGGGGTGAGTATCTGATATACACTAATTGATGTTTTGTTATTATGCACCATGAACTAACGACACAGTATCAATCGATGGTGCTGAGCAATTGTGAGTGAAAGACTTGCTCAAGGTCCCTGCACAGTTACTGTCTCGGGGAGGATGGATCCCGTAATCATTGCATTTTTAACCAATCGGCTACTTTGTCGCAGTTTGGCATTCTGCTCGAAACATTTGTAGTTGTAAATTTATATAGCACAGTTTCAATGATGGATTGTACTGCTTTGCATTTTTTGCATTGATAGAATCTTTGTTGTTCCACCCAGGATGTGCAGGCTGCCAAGCTTTCCACTCTGTGCAGTGTGAACTTGTTATCCCTATGCGTGAACTTCTATCAGGCACCAACGCGCTTTCTCTTACGGTGCCTTGCAGCCGGAGGGTTGCGGGTTCGAATCCACCTCAAGCCGCCGCGTAGGGACCCTGGGCAAGTCCTTCACTCACAATTGCTCGTGCACTTCGGCGTGAAATTCCGATTCAGTGTCCGCGCTGTAGTCGGGAGCGCCTCTGAGTAGAAATGTTGAAGGGGCGCTATAACAAGTGCTCGAAATTTCGGATGTTGACCTCATTATGGCTTGGTTTTGGTGTGCCATCGGTTGATGCCTTGTGCATTGACACCGGCGCAATAGAAGTTGCTAATTACAATTACAATTCTCTCTTGCTGTCCCTGTGCTCTGGACAGGCTCCCACCATACCTGTGCCAGTGTGCCTGCTGCCCCGGGTTCCCTCTTGATTTGTTTCTATTGCAATCTTAAAACTGTCTTCTTTTGCCGAAGTTAGGTCGGGAGCGCTCCTGTGTGATACCTTTGAAGGGGCGCTATATAAATTTTCATAATGAATGACGGAGTGATGTTTAGAGTGATTGCTTTTTTTGGCACTTGAACAAATTTAGATTTAACGAATGGTAGCGTGAAAGGATGTCCGCTGTTGCAAAGTAAGTACTTGTCCTCATGAAGAGGTGTTACGACTGAGGAACAAGGCTATAGAAGTGGCTGGATTAGATAGAGGGTCATTTTGGGAATTTTCTTTGATGTGGCCAAAAGATTCTACAATGACTTCTTACAATGTTTGATGAAGCAAACGTATTTTCATCATGTTGTAATGGATTTCAGCATTTTAAAAAACGCTGCGTTTTCTGTTCACAGAGAAACGGAATAGAAAAGAACCTTGGCCTTGGCAAGCTGAACGACTATGAGGTGAACATGATCAAGGCCGCTTTCCCCGAACTTAACAAGAACATCATCAAGGGTGAGGAGTTTGTGGCAAAGAATCCGTGCCACAACTAGACGTGGCCAACGACAATTCCACGATCTACCGCTTCCAGTAGCGATGTCACAAAGTCGTGATCTCCGATACGTTTGATTGATGATATTCATTTGTGTGATTGGACGCCATCTGTGGGACATCCAAGTGGTAGTCACGATTTATAATTGTAGAATCTCAAAAAATATCGATTCTATATGGTTTGTATGAATTCGTTGTTTGCCGTTGCTGTGGGCCAACAGTTATTCTTAGCATGAAATTAAATTTTGTAAGCAATGCTGTATGTTTGAATTGCTGTGTTTAATGATGTAGGATTTCTGTTCTCGCCGGTGTTGCTTAACGTACGGAAGCTTTAATGTTTAAGTGTTTGTATTTAAAATTTTGTTTTAATTTTCACAACCACATTTGTTATGAGAGGGGATTTGTGGAGGCAAAGCATTTGCAGATAAGGGCGTATGCATCATCTCTTAGAGGAAGAAAAGGTGCTATGTAAACAAATGTTCAGATAAATGTGGCTTACATAATTTTCTGATTTAATGGGTGCTTTGCTTCAAAATCAGGTGACATTATAGTCTAGTGATTAGCGTGCTGGGATGTCGGCATTTGCAGTAAACATGCCAATTTAAATGCACCAAATAGAACGTTTTCAACTTCCTGGCATGTTTTGGTTCATTGTTATATAGGCATTCCAGATTTTTCCAACATTTCAGTATGTCAGTTGTGGCTCTTTTTTTGCACAGACTTCCGCTTACTTGTAAAAATTATACATGTTAAGTTTGCGCTTTGGCTTGTAGTTGCTGACCTGTTCGTTGCCGAGTTTTCATTGGGTTTTCGTCAATGTCAGGCTTTTTGCGTTTTCTTTTTTAAACTGTGCCTGTGCTGGGTCCACCAGCTGGAATCATCTTTCTCGAGAGCTGCGGTTCGAGCTCCTCAGTTTGTCCTTTCCACTGTTTCACAAGCGCCTGAAGTTTATTATTTGACAGTAATTTCACTGATTCGGTCGGGAGCGCCACTGACGAGTTTTTTCTTGAAGTGGAAGTTTATAAATGTCAGGTTACAATTACAAACATAAACTTATAAAGTTTGTTGGTTTCAGAGTGAATGAATGGTTAACGCCTGCCTTGTGCAGTGGGCCACTTCAGTTATCCAAGATGCTGTGCAGAATTCTTGAGAATGTGTTTAGGGAAGTTGATTGGCACCATCAGTTGATGCCTTATACTTTAGTGTAGTTCGGACCAGACAGTCCATCACGTAGTGTAGCGGTATGAACATAAAACGCTGTTACTGCACCGTGATATTGGCCTGTTTTTGCCATTGGTTTTTGTAATTTGCCGGTAACTTCCGTACCATTGTGATAAAGAGTCTCCTCTTGCTAAACATGGCTGATTTTTTATATTTGACTTCTTTTAAGGTTTTGTTGTAGTTTAGATGTGCTGTTGTGTTAGAAAAATTTAACTTTTTGGCTAATTGCTGCTTTTGCAGGAACGGTCGTGAAACTGGTAAAACTGTGAGCAACTTTGAATACTTTTGGTAAAATGAAACCGATGAAATGACGTAGTCATGCATGCAGCATCCTTGATATGTGGCTGAAAGTCACTATGAATGCTTTCTTGATAATTATGTAGAGCAGCAAGGCCATTGTTGTACACAATCTGTTTGCCTCAATTTAGTGCTTTTTTTCTAGTGTACTGCTTAGAGTGTGCTAGTCTTTCCACTGTAGCAGCTAAAACTGCTGTGAGGGTCTTGTTGAGGGGTTATATGTAAATGATGTCCAGAAAATGACCCACTTTGGCATTGCCCTCCTATTCCCCTTTGCGTTCAGCACTACGGTGGTACTGATGTTTTAGGCTTTTCTGTTAATCTTCCAAGGCTAACTGTGCTACTGGGTGGGTTACTTTGATAATGCACCCCAGCAAAGGGAATCTACTTGGATCCAATGTCTGACTGAAATTGGTGTTTAACACTTTAACGATGAGCTGCTTTGGCTTCCAAGTCGTTTTTAGTAGACTCTCATCGTTAAAGTGTTAAGGCACAGACTGTACTTAGATCTGTCTTTATGTAAAAAATTTAGACGTGGACATTCGCTTTGGGCATAAGCTGCATTCCCTTGCCCACATTTTGGTGAGCCCCCTCTCTCCCGTCTTTGGATATTTGTGACCGGATAGCCAGTCCTGAAAGCCAGTGAAATGCAATCTTGACAAAATGTGAACCAAGTGAAATCCAATAAGGAATACCAGTACATGTAGCTAAAAGAATTAGGTTTTTGTACATCAATGCAGCTGTATTGCAGCCGAGGTTTTTTGCTGTTGGTATTGTAACTTGATTCTGTTGGAAAATTGATTTTGCGTGTCTTGACTTTATGATAACGACACAGTGGAAGCATACAGATATTTACCCATGACATTCCGATATGACTTCATTAACAAAGGGAAGCATTGATTTACTGCAGTTTTGTTCAAATTTTTTACATTTCCATTCCATCTCATTTGTTGATAGCATTGAATTCACAGCTAGGTAGGGCTAGACGAAAATCACGAATTCAGCCAAACCGTGAATATTAGCATGTGCCGTGAATTTTAGCATTTGCCGTAATTTTGCACATATACTGCACGTCTCTGTTGAAATCCATAAATTTCTGATGTTAAACATAACAAATTGGACGTAAAACGGCCACCTTGATCGTGAATGATACATTTTCCAAGAATAAAGGCATTTTTATTCAACTGTCATATGGTGCCAAAAGTAAATTAAACCATTGTCCTCTTACTTGGAGCCATGACTTCATTAATTTTTTACTAAGTCAGTGTCTGCGCCGACGTAACGTTGTAAACGGAGTGAAGTGTTTGTAAGTGCGATGGTTTTTTTAATACAATATGTCTGTGAATCGGTGTCATGAATTTGGCAATTTTTTTTAAAGTAAGTCGTGATTTTTTTCACTTTTTGAACGTAATTTTCGTATAGCCCTACAGCTGGGTACCCGCCTGGGGTTGGTTACCCAGGCCTTTTGGTGCCCGTTAAGAGGCCCAGTCTTAGGAGGTCCATGAAAGTCACAAAATAAACTTGGCATTTCCAGCTTCATTTAAACGCTGTCGTAAAATCTTCGAGTAGTCTGACTTGAATATATGGACCTAGTTCAGCCGGGTTTTATCTGTTTGGGACGTTGCTTAGCATTGGTTTATCTCACAAGAACTGTATTCAGCTTAAGCATTTAAATTGTTTAGCCTTGATTTATATGAATTTAGGTTAGTGCCACAAATGCCGTTCTGTCTCTTTAGATGTACAAGTTGATTAGAATATTACATATTAAACATGTTGCAACTGATGTTTTGAATCATACTTACAGATAATGCATGTACACCTAAATTCAATTACGGGTATTCGCTTGTAAGCATACATGACCCTTTCATCCAATGGTCTGTTTCTTGTTTACCCCATTTTATCAGATATTAGTCCTTACCTCTGCCCCTGGGTGCTTGTGTCGGACAGCAAAAGCATCCCACCAAAATTGTGTTATTGCAGAGGAACCAAGAATTTGGCCAATGGGGTTCAGAGTGTTAACAGATTTCTTGTGAAGTTCAGACAGTTTAATTTAAACTTAAATTCAACACAAAATTAAGCTTTCCAGAAACTAAATACACATTTTCCAATCCAGACGGTGTTTATGCAGTAGTAATTAGTAACTTCTAATACACATGGCATACACGATAGCACACCAAAACCAAAATGCAGATCAGTTCTTAAGTGCTGGCCTTCCACCAGAATGAATATCAACAGTCTGCCAAGAGTGCCATTCAACTTGATAAGTGATTATTATGTTAAGCGCCACTCTTTAATGACCAAGCATTTATTGATGGCACCGAGCAAGACTCTGCTAAAGGTCAATACACAGTGACCGTCTTGGGAGGCTCAGACCCATACCCTTCGCATCACAAGGCGAGCACTCTAACCGATCGACCAGTGTCCAATAATGAAACAGAAGGGTACACAGAATTCTAAAACGGTGTCCAATCACATGACTGCTTTAATCGCACATTCAATCTACAAGCGCCTCTGAGTAGAAATCTTGAAGGGGCGCTATATAAATATCTGAAATGAATGAATGAATTTTACCACACCACAGAGCGCCCGCCTTGGAGAGGTTTTACTCTGAGTCGCACTGTATTAATGTCTGATTAGTTACATTATGAAGTTACATTGTTATCAGGACCATGCTTTTCAGTGTTTCTGTAAACGTGCATGAACAAGCAGGCGTCCTTTTCTACCTTATTTTACCGGGGTTCACAGGCAGCATGGGGCCATCCATTCAGAATGTATCCAGTGGAAAACTGGTCCCCTTCCTGCACACACGTATACTTTTAACACCCCACCCACCTGAGTACGTATGCCAGACTGTTGGACTCGCTGCTGAGCTGTGTAATAGTTAATAGCAGTCAGAGGTAACATGGCATCTAAGTTACACCTCTCCAACAGTCCTACTCTTCCCAGCAGTACTTGTTTGATAACTGTTCAGTGGCTCGTTTGAACAAGGCCAATAACAGACAAATTACTATCGAGGTTTTATCCCCCTTTCCTATGTATACCTAACTTATCAGTAACCCCCCCAAGCATATGCATTTGGGTAACCCCTCACTCCCCTCCATGGGGTATACATACTAAATGGATGGGCCCCCATCATGAGCTTTGACACAACAAACAAACCCAAAACCAAGCGAGTGCCGTGTGCAGTTGTCCCAAGAATGTGCAAGCAACAACACATGATCGTAGAAAAATGTCTACAGTTAGTCTTCCTGCGTTTCTAACATATTCGATTGTTCCGTAACCTGAAGCGAACCAACCGTTGACCGCGACTGTTCGTGTGCTTCTTCATAAAGACGTTCCGCTTCGGAAGTTGTTATACGCTTGAAAAATAAAACAAATATGAAACATTAACACTTTAACGATGAGCTGCATTGTAATTGTAATCAGCAACTTCTATTGTGCCGGTGTCTAATGCACAAGGCATCAACCGATGGCACACCAAAACCAAGCCGAAATCAGGTCAACCCAGAAGATGAATCCGTAAGAGACAGCCTACGGCAGATAAGATTGGTTTCCCAGTCACTTTTAGTAAACTCTCCGAGACTCTCGTCGTTAAAGGTTTAAAGCACCATTTCTAAATACCCTGAGAGCTAGAAAAGTGGGGAAACTTCTAATCTAAAAAATTTTGAATCTAATGAATCGAGAAGAACAGTCTAATGAATAAAGAACAGTTTATTGACACTTTAATGATGAGCTGAATTGGTTTTCCAGTCACTTTTAGTACTCGCTCGTTGTTAAAATGTTGAGCATTTAAACTGTGTAGCCATGATCTACAGTAGATGAATTTAGGTTAGCAACACAAATGCTCTCTGTCTCATTAGATGTACAAGTTTATTAGACTGTTACATATTAAACACATAATTACAGATTGTATATACAGACACTAGAGGCATCCATGGGTATGTAGTGTACACGACTTCAATTTTTTAGCTTCGGCATATGAGGATGGGTGGCCAGTCCTCTCCCTTACAGACCGATCTCTCAACTGACAGTGTACAGTCAGTGTACCATGTACTAGAGACTAGACACGCCCTGCTTTTTCATCCAGGCCTTGGATCTACATAACCTAAAAACCACAGTGGTAAAGTTCTTGGATCTAACAGCAGCCCGATATATCGCGAGTTAAAGTTAAAGGATCCCAGCAGAGTTCTACAAGAAAGTTGTTGAAAGAGAATCCAGAGTCAGTTCTGACTTCTCACCTTAGACTCAAGACGTTCCTTTAGGAGTTTCAATTTTTCATTTGCCCTACAAAATTCAAAAACAGCCAAGTTAGCAGAAACCTAATTCACTTTGAAAAGCAAACTGTTCTAGGCTTGCAAAGTATGTATCCCGGTAAACATCAATAGCACCTTTGTTCAAAAGCACACTGTATGAGGAAAAAGATGTAAGAGTTGTCTGACCGACATATACCAAATACATGCTATGCAAAGACAACAGACTCTTCTATACAACAATTTTTAATCTAATGAATAAAGAACAGTCTAACGAATAAAGAACAATCAATATTAGTTTAATCATGATTCCAAGCTTCTTCAATGCAACAAGGTCAATGCAACAAGGTCTTGTTTAAAAAAACATCAAACTGAGTCGACTGAAGGAATTAATACAATACAATACAACTGCATTTGTAACAATACAATTGTATTTGATACTGCCGTCCTTCCAAAGATCAAAGTGCACATGACAATACGACAAAACAATGATGTCGCAGAGCAATTATTGTGAGTGAAGGACTTGCTAAAGGTCCCTAAACAGTAACCGCCTCAGGTAAGGCTCAAACCCCGACTCTCAACGTTACAGGCCGAGCGCTCTAATCAACTGGCTACTGCACAACACTCTACATACCCTTCGCAATTCCTGACTGTAATGCTGAGCAGCCCAACATCCATTAATAACTCATCGAGATGCTTCTTCAGCGTTGCCTGCAAAATAGAAAATAATGCACAATTAAACAAAAGGCAAAAACAATAAACTTAAAAACTTGATAAAGAATTCTTCTGGAAAATTAGTAAGACACTCAGTTATTCACGTTTTCCTCCGTAAAACTGAAGGACATCCAAAATAATTGTCAAACGGTAGGAAAATCAATCCAAACACCCGACATGCTTAATATTAATTGTGGGACACGTCAGCTGACTGGTTAGAGCGGCTGCCTTGTAACACGGAACTCTGTCACTACCCATGCTCTGGTAGTGCCAGTCCCAAGCCTGGATAAAGGAGGAGGGCAACATCAAGGACCCTGGCATCCATAAGATGTTGTCAGAGGAAACTATTGCTTGTAAAGCAGTTAGGTTTCAAGCCCCCCTTGAGACAGTTACTGTGCTGCCCAGCACCAATGACTGATCTTCAGTCATTAGATAAAAGGTGCTTAATAAATGTGACCCAAAGGATCAAAATGAGTCGGAAGTCGGCAATATACATTACTAGCAAAACAGCAAAATATGATCAGATGTCACTTTTTCTTATTTTCAGATTTTAATGAAAATGGGTGAAATTTTTTTTACATTTCTGATTTCTCACATTTGGTGAAATTCATTGTTTTAATGTGTATTTTCAGAATTTTTTACAGAGAATACTTTTATTTTTTGTGATTATACATTAAAATAAATGAAACATTTAAAAAAACACATAATCATTCGTAACTTTGTCAAAAAATAAGGTAGAACCAAACTTTTGGTGTCATTTTAAAGCAAAAACTGTGGTCTTTAAGAATATGTAAAATACTCATAATCTAAAATTTACGACATGCGACTCATAAGCAATAAGCAATGATAATTATCATTATCCCAATGTACAGCAAAATAGACCTCTTGCGTAGTGAGTGCCAAATAGTTGACTGGCTGCCTGGATGTTGGAACTTTGACAAGACTAACTTCAGACGCTATCCTGCAAGAAACAAAATCAGCATTGCTAAAATTTGCATTAGACGCACTAAAATGAAGCCAATTAAGTTTATTATTAAAGGGTAAATAAATTAAATAATTATTAAACCGTAAATGAAATTTGCACAATAGGGTATAAAGAACACCAACACTATCAGTGCAATGCATTACACCAGTGGTTTTCAACCATTTTCGTTGCGATAGAACCTTATTCAAAGCACTTTTTCTGTGGAACACCAGTTGAAAATTACTGCACTACACTAAATAAACAAAAGATCTTTGTAATTTCATTCATACACCTACCAAAGGCACTTGATATAATAATTTAAGTTACAGATGTAAGATCATTGATATTAATGAACTGTCATGTCAAGTTATGGCATGTTATATTACCTTGTGCTACGCAATAAACTTTTTAAAGGCTATTAAATACAATTGGTGGTTAAGTGGGAACAACAATGTAAAATTATGTTAAAATCAATCAATCAAATCAATCAAAATTATGTTATGCTGTCATGTAATGGTATGTTATGCAGATGTTGGAATATACATGTCTTGGCCAATAACAATAATAATAATAATAATAACAATAATAATAATAATAATAATAATAATAATAATAATAGAGATAAAATAATGACCAATTACCGAGTCTTTAGTTCGTCAAAACATTTCATCATATCAACCAAGTCTACTTTCTGCAACTTGAATTTCTCTCTAAAACCAGAAATTTTTACGGATCTTTCTCTCAGCAAAATATCTTAGAAAAATATTAGACAAAATTTTCAATTTTAACAATAAACAAAATGAATAATAACAAAAAGTAAACAAAGCAATCTTATTATCAATTAAATTACTCAGCTTAGTTGTAATTAATGTTATGAAAAAGTGATATAATTTATTTAAGATAATTAATCAACACTATTTAATAACAGCTATCAACAAAACCTAAAACACATGACAAAAAGTTCTTTTAAATTAAAGCAATTTTTTACTCTAAAATAAAAGATAACTTCTGAATGCACAGTTCTGTCATAATCATAATCAAAATTAACTGAAACTTCACCTGTTTAAATCTCATTATTTCAGCCAAAGATTTTAGATTCTAACAGTCCCAACTTATAGAAGAGCAGTCCCTTAAGCTAGCTCTCAGGTAGCCATGGGTATGAAATGTTAGCGACTTCATTTTCTTAGCCTCTGCATATGAGGGCAGGTGGCCAGTCCTCTCCCTCGCTGTCTCATCTTCCCACTGCCAGCACATGTATGGTCAGTGAACTCATTATAGCTGAGTTGGCTTGGGGCACAGGTGGGGCAGAAATCTCAAACCAAATGTCTATCCCTGGCAGCGATTTGAACCCCAAATTGACAGTCCAGCACACTAACCACTACAGTGTTCAGCAACCCATATTTTACTTACCCAAAACTCTGCATCAGAGTCCCCATGACAAATTCAATGGTTGGTTTTGAAGCCACTTTCCAGCGCTGGTATATTTTGGGTTTAACTTTCAGCTCAACGTCCTTTTGCTCGATACTTCTCCGTCTGTCGATATGCTGGGCTGAAATAACAAAATTCAAACAAGTTTCACTTGAAAATGTTGATAAACCTCTTCCTGTATCTGTTCGTTCTGCTCAGTGACTCTCTTTCTGTATCTGTTCATTCTGCTCAGTGAGTCTCGTCCTGCTCAGTGAGTCTCGTCCTGTATATGTCCATTCTGCTCAGTGACTCTCTCCCTGTATCTGTCCGTTCTGCTCAGTGACTCTCTCCCTGTATCTCTTTGTTCTTCTAATTATTATCTCTCTCCCTGTATCTGTCCGTTCTGCTCAACCACTTATGTCATTCCATGCTAAACTTAAAATGTACCTTTTCAATTGCCTACCAACCCTGTGTCTGAATTTTCTGAAATAACTGATCTTCTGGATGCTATAACAATTACTAATTACAATTATATTTACAACCATAAAAGTAAGTACGTAAATGTCTGACTTAAGACTGAAATTATACCAATTGAATAATTTGCACTTATTGAAATATGCCATTTTCAGTAATATCAAGAAGAGTCTGAGACTACTTTAAAAGCACAACTGTTTGGCACACGTAGTAAACTTAAATTGAAAATTAAATGATCAATGTTGTCAGTGACATCATTTCTAGATTATGCATTATTATTATTATTGATTAAGTGCCACTGTCTTATGAGCAATTCTGAATGAAGGACTTGCTCAAGGTTCCATGCACTCTGTGTTACAAAGCACTGAAGGCAAGCACTCTAATCAATTGGCCACCATGCCCCACAAATCTAGAGCAAGAAACATAGCCCAATGAGAATCTTATCTAATGACAGAAATACTCAATAAACTGGTTACGACTTAAGAAAGTTGCCTTAGAAATGAATCAAATACCTTGCTTTATGGCCTTTTCTTGAGATGAGTTAGGCTGTCAAATTAAAAACAAAGCACTAAACTGTTTGTTAATTAAGTTAATAACACAGGATTAATCACTAATCATTCTTTAACCAAGTGAATAATCACTAAATCCTTTGTTAAGTAAGTGAATAACAGAGAATTAATCACTAAATCATTCGTTACCCTAATTGAATAACGAAATTAATCACTAAATCATTTGTTAACCTAAGTGAATAACACAGGATTAATCATTAGGTCTCTGACTGCTCCATAAATTTCACAGCAAACAGTTTGAAGAACAACATTTCAAATAAACTTAGTACTATTACCATGTTCAAATGGCTTTTAATAAAATTGGTGGTTAGGAATTAGGAACAAAATGTAGCAAAAAAGTTGAAGATCTATGCAATAAGATATCACTCTGAAACCCGTTAAAAAGTCATTTATATTGCAATCACAGATTTAATATTTGTGGGTCATACGTATTTCTCTGTACGAAACTGAACCCTAACTATACGAAATACTTAGAAACAACATTTGAAGTGGCCCTCGAATGGGTTCCACGTTCTCACTGTACAAAATTTAAACTATAGCTAAATGAAATTCTTAATGCACTGTGCCTTTTCAGTTGTTGGGCCAATCAACCTGGAATGACCTTCTTTAGGATTTGCATTTTCCTTTGGCTAGGGATACTACATACATCTTCAATCAACACTTGAAGATTGTTCTTTTCACTGTGGCTGGGAATGATAGGTATCTTGAACAGGTGCTATAAAAATGATCCAAATGAATGAATGAAATTTCTTACCAACAATTTCTTTGGCTTCGAAATTTTCTGTTTCAGAAATCGCCTTTCAGGCTGCGTGCTGGTAGAAGGCAAATCTTCCTCAGCGTTTTCTGTGACTACTCTTAGTTTTTTCGGCTTCTTATTTGGGATGGATCTGTCACTTGCTTCAGTAGAATTGTCCAAATCACTGGAAATTTCTGGAGATGCCACGCGCTTCACTCCTCTTGTCTTTACAGAAGCGGGCCTAACACGGCCAGCCAAAGTCTCTCGATCGCTACTTTTCGAACGAATGGAATCAGAGTTAGTAAAAACAGAATCTGTGCCGTGAGAAGTCAACCCTTTAGAATCCACACTTTGAGTAGCAGAGACTCGAGATGCCGCGAGTTGAGAAGTAATCTTCGCTGAAGCTTTTACTCCAGGAATTTCAACTCTGGATACATTGGTAACTGAAACGAGTTCTTTTTCAGCTGTACAAACATTATCTACACGACCTGAAGACCTATAAGCTGTGGTTTTGACAACATTTGTAGAACCCGCGGTTTGAGCCACTACAGACTTAATTTTGTCCACAGACTTGCCTTTCAATTTGTTTTCTTTAGTTTCCGAACTTCTAGAATTCGGTGCCCTGGTTAAAGATTTCGTCTCTGTTGGGTTTCTATTCGTTACAGAATCAGTCTTTGCTGTCCTCAAATCCGAGTTGGAATTGACCTGTGCAGAACCTGTGCCTGACTTTGCAATCTTTGGAGGGAGTCCCTTAGAAGCAGTTGGTTGTGAAGTCGGAGTATTCTGATCGGCTTCCTTGCCATTTCCCACTCTGGATCCGGTTGACTTTGATGCTGTTTTTGTCACCTTATGAACTGACTCTAGCTTCCCTTGCAAAGCATTTAAACTACTCTGTGTAGAAAGTTGCCCAACACGACTGTCTTTACTTTGGTTTCTTTCGTCTAAACCTGGGACATTTTCATCCCTCCTTCCACTCTTTTCTGCCCCCTTTCTCGGCCCAGAAGCGACCTTGATGGCATGGTCCACAGTTATAACTCTGCCAGATCTTAATCCTGTATGACCTTTCTCTTTCCCTTTGCTTTCTGCCACCAATGAAGCTTTAGTCTCAACTTGTCCTCCAAGTTTTCTTTGGGCATCACCCCTAGACATTGCGGCGGTCTTCTCCATTCCCTTCGAAACGGTTTTTCCGATGGCAACCAGTCTCTCGACAGCTGCTTGTATCGTACCTGCATCGCCCTCCATGCCTTTAACTTCCGACGAAACAGGTTTCAGTCCAAGCAGTTGGTTTCTGCCACCGAGCAATTTTGACTGCAAGATGTTTGCAACCTCTGATGACTTACTATTTCGACTCTTCAAGGGCTTAACTGCAGCTGCTTCATTCTGCTGAGTCAAAACCATTGCAGGCTTTCCTTTCCCCATCTCTTTATCCTTTGCTGCATTCCTAGGACTACGACTTATTGGAGTGGAGGCAAAAGGTGGCTTGAATGGTAAATTTCTGTTGATAGCACTGACACCTTTTCCCATTAGAATTGGAGTGATAGGACAGTCTGGTAGTCCCGGAAAAGACATGACGGCAGCGTCACTAACTTTTCTCAATCCCTAATAAGTTAGAAAAACAAAAGCATCTGAAGGAATAAATTTATCACCACTGAAAATTGTGTAAATGGAAATGCTGCACACAAGGGAAAGCCATTAGTGATGAAGATAATGACGTAAACATGAGCAAGCTATGTTTTTAAGGGGTCAGCCCGAATCCCCGAAAGCCGAATATGCTGAAAATAGACAAAAGCCCGATATCCTGAAAACAATTTTCTAGAAAGCGGCCGAGCTATTCAAAGTTAAATTGTAAACATGACAAAGACCTAGCGTGGCCCTGATGTATATCGATATACTGCCTATTCAAAAGTTTATTTGTTAATTATGTTCATTCGGGTCGGACTTAGAAAATCATTTCGGGGATCTGCTCGAAATTCATTTCGCGGATTCGGGTTTTCGGCCTGCACCCATTTATAATACTTATTTAGAGATCAAAGGTTTTGAATCGTATAAAATGCATGTATTTGTGCCTCAAAAAGGCTCTACATAAATTGCGAACTGAAATGGGGTTACACCGGTGAAACTGTCCTGGCAACTACTGAAACCACAAACCTGAAAACTAGGGAAAATAATAACATCATGTATAGATTTCGTTGAGGTTTATTTGAAACCAGTTCAATTCTGAAGATGAATACAAAGATTGACTGTTCATGAAACTCACCAAGTGGAGCAAGCCATTCTGCACAATTCATCCATCTATCAACCAACTAGCTGCTTTGGAGTAACATCGATTTGGCTTGGAAGACATAGCAATCAGCATTTTAACCACCAATCAGCATGTCTAAATCAGCATTTTCTAATAAGCAATTTTACCCCTGGTCAATCAGCAATCAACTGCTCTGCCTCCTCTGATCCTCTGGAAACCGGACTCAGACCTCCCTCAGACTACTCTTTCGGACAACCCCTCTGACTAGACTCAGTCTGGTAGCCCCGCAAAAGACAACGTCGCTAACTTTCTCAATCCCTAATAAGTTACAAAAACAAAAGCAACTGAAACAATAAATTCTTCACCACTGAAAAAATGGTGTGAAATAATGGAAATGCATTAGCATTTTACCCGTGCCCATTGAAATTGGCCTCTCCTATTTGGTTAGAGCCATCGTCCACTTGCATAACTTCCTAGAACCCCTTCTTAGGCATTCCTCTCTCAACTTAAAATGGTCCTATTTGGCTTCGCTGGGGTTGGGAGCGCCTCTGAGAAGTTCCCTGTGAGAGGAGCTATACAAATTCAAGAATGAATGAATGAATAACATCACTGACTCTAACATTAAGTTTATGAGGATCAGCTCCTGTAACCAAATTGTCCATTGTGTGCAAACTTACTTTAAAAGCAGGTCAAGTAGATAAATCGAGCACAGATTGTAATATTTTAAAGTGAAAACTCAGAATTTAATTAAATTCGAAATTCTCGCGCAAAAACAACACATTGAATATTTATTACTAGAGACGTAAGTTATTTAGCGCTATCAATAAAGAGATAACATACTAAGGGTTTGGGAGGCGTTAAGATTATGATTGCTACCTTACTTATTATAATAGCTATTACTTTCTAATATAACTAGCCTATATCAATAAAAAATTACCTGGCAGCGTTTCAATAAGAGCCTAGATGTGCAGTGGAACTTATATTTTTATTTATTAAAACACCTGTGACTCCGTAATAATAGTTCCAGATTAGCCTAAGCAATGGTTCGTAGACATATTTTGCTCGTCAATTATTAAACACTACCGTAATATCGTAATCGTAATCTCCAAACTTCCAAAGCGCCACTCGAAAGCAAAGCACAGGCACCACCTTATTCATGAGTGCTGCATCTAGTCAGAGGGGTTGTCCAAAAGAGTAGGGCCTAGTCCGGAGGAGGTCCGAGGCCGGTTTTCAGAGGATCAGAGGGACAGAGAGCAGATGCTATCGCAAAACATACGCTTGGAAATTTCTAAAGCGATACATTAAAGCTAAACGCACTTATTCACGAAAGCTGCGTTAAGCCAGAAGAGTTGCGTAAAGATAAGGAACACGAGCGGGCGTCATCGACTTGCCAAAGAAACTCCTCGATCAGTATCTCCGTTCTCTTTTTTGAATGCGACCTCGTTGCCCAACATATTTTTTTAGCCTTCAGCTGAGCTATAAATAAAAGTGTGTTGTTTGAGTAAACTACTTCGATTTCCTCGTTGGTTTTTGTGGATAAACGCAGTTTAGACATTGGTATTATACAATAAACAGACGTCTATGTAGATCAGTACTGTTGTAGGCTTAGACCCAAATTCTGTTTACACCCTATTAAGTTTGTATAGGCGCATCCAATGTCGTTCGCGACTATACACCGGGTATATCCCCACAGAAACGAAGCATAGTTTGAGCAGCCCTGCACCGAGTATGGACTGCTCGGTGCTTACACGATGACGATGTGGACTGCACGTTGCACTTTGCCTTTATAATACATTATTCATCAACTCTGTAGTTCGACTTTGATCTGTGTCACTCCATTTTGCAAGTTCCAATCGATGTAGACCTAGCTGTCTACCTATCTACAAATAGGCAGTGTTCATGCTACATGCACGCGTAGGTCTACATAGGCCTAAATTATGCGCTGCTGGTCATAGTCCACCACTTGGTAATAAAAACGTGCAGATAAACCGGAGGCTTATATAGTAGGCTGTCCAGGACTCCCCAAAACTATTGTCTGAGCCTTTATCTGAAGGTTAGTTCAATTCGATACATTTGTTCGACTTAATGCAAACTCTACGCTAGAATGTAACACAAGATGTCTCACTGGTATCGTTAAAAACGGCAGTAGGCGTAATCGTAACTCCAAATTTCTACAGCGCCACTCTAAAGCTAAACGCAGGGCACCAGCTTATTCACGAGCGCTGCGTCATGTCAAAGGGGTTGTCCAGAGATCGATGTCTAGGGAAAATCCAGGTTCGGTTGCCTGAGAGACCAGAGAGTGAAGGAGATGTAACCGAATGGTTAGACCGGTCGCCTTGTAATGCGGAGAATACGGGTTCGAAAGCCCACTGAGCTGGTTCCTGTATGGGACCTGAAGCAAGTCCTTAACTCACAATTGCTCAGCGCCATCGATGTTCTATTGTATTATCGTGTTGACTTCCGAACCTTGGAAGGAGGCATAGGCGTAGCTACATGGAGGCACGAGGAGGCCTCCTCTTGCTTTCTCTATATAGGCCTACTGGAAATTATATTGACCAATGACCCCAATAACCAGAATTTTGCCAATGGTCTGTGAAGTTGCCTCCTCTTGAATTTGAGTCTGGCTACGCTCCTGGAAGGAGGGAAGTATCAAATACTTTGTAGACCTATTGTATTATTATTGTATTGCATTGCACTGCACTGCATTGTATCGTATTGCATTGGATTGCATTTTGCTGTATTGTATTGTACTGAACGCCCATGCAGTTGTTTCGCGCTAATTGATAATCGCGCTGAGGTTTAGGTAAACAGGACTGCCAAGCGCCAACTCAGAGGTCACGGGTTCAAATCCACGCCAGGAAAATAACTAGCTCGATTTATTTGATTAATTAACGCCACCTAGCGAACTACATGTAGCTATAACTGAATGCTGTCTCGGTAGATGAGGCGGCGAGGAAGCGGATCGGCCACCCGTCGTCATACGCCGAGGCTGAGAAAGCGAAGTCGCTTAGGCTACACCTAATTCCCATGGCTGTCTCCAGGAGCTAGCTTGAACCGAACTCTTCAAACTATATTATTCTAATGCTGCTCCTAATGACTGCTGTCACCAACGATTTCTACCGTATCACCATGCTGTCTCCTCGGCTTGACCTCCTCGATCGGATTCTGACCTGGCACCAAATCGTACCAACCAACCTTGCTATTGTGGACTTAATTCATGCAAATGTGGATGTACTCGTTTTCGTATATAACGACTATGTGGCCTCGACCCTGTTTATTTTTTGAATGAATTGATCGAGTGAGATCCTTTACCACCGCGTGGGGTGGTGTAGGGATATGTTCGGTGCATAATCGCAACCACCCTATGGGACCCGTGGGACGCGTCCCCCCCAACTTTCGAACAGCTTGGGACGGTCCCCCCAACTTTTCGAAAATTTTGAGGCAAACAAGAGCCCAAAATGCACTCCATTTGGTATCAAATGCTCAAAATTGCGTCAGCTTCTGGGGCTCCGCCCCAGACCCAGATTGGAGAACTTGCGACGCTCCCCCATAAACCCTGTAGTCGTACGTTAGGAGCTTTTTAACTTCCGCGATCTCTCCCCTCTGTACCATTAATGCCAGTATAGTACAAGGCTCTGGCCGTGGACCTACTGATTTTGTCATAGCCATTTCTAGCCTTAAACCTAAATACAGTGAAAACCGTCTCACTAAATATGCCGACGATAGCTACTTGCTGGTCCCTGCTTCCTGCATTGACAGCACTCTTTCTGAACTTGACCATATCTCTAAGTGAGCATCCATTAGCAATCTTAAATTAAACCATGCTAAGACCAGAGAAATGGTTGTCGAATGACCGAGGTCCAAACCGATTGCCCTCCCTCCTCTCATCCCTGGCATCGAGTGGGTCCAGGAGATGGTTATTTTGGGTGTCACCATCTCTGATGGGATTGGCTTTGGGGCACACATGGACAAAATATGCTGCAAAGCCCGAAAATCCATGTTCGCGCTACGTGTTTTGGTCGCCCACGGTCAACGTCTCTTTGACGTTGTTAGAGCTACTAGCCTCGCACGGCTACTGTATGCCTCCTCTGTTTGGTGGGGATTTGCCACTGTAAGGGAACATAAACGCCTTAACGGTATTCTGAGAAAATTGACCCGTTCAGGCGTCCTCCCTGCCGATTTTCATAGTTTTGACAAACACTGTGCTAGAGCTATATATTCTACTCTTTTCCGTTCAATTCTCTTAAACCCTTGTCACGTCCATGCAGTTTATTCATATAATAAAGTCACATTTTTCACAGATCTAGATGGTTTAGGTACTTTTATATCGAAATCATCGATGAAAAATTTGAGGTAAATTAAAGCCCAAAATGTACTCCATTTGGCATCATATGCTAAAAATTGCGTTGGCTTACGACGCTCCCCATACCCCTAGTCGTTAGGGGCTTCTTGCCTTCGGCAATCGCAGCTTCGCGCCTTCGGCGCTCGCAAATCCCCTCCACTCAGACATTGTAGTAGGTCCCCCAACTTCTGGACCGTGGTTGCGCTCCTGGTTCGGTGCCTTGTAGCCGGAGGGTTGTGGGTTCGAATCCACCTCAAGCCGCCGCGTAGGGACCCTGGGCAAGTCCTTCACTCGCAATTGCTCATGTGCTTCGGCGTGAAACTTCGATTCAGTGTCCGAGCTGCAGTCGGAAGCGCCTCTGAGTAGAAATCTTGAAGGGGGCTATAACAAGTGTGTATACATACATACATACATACATACATACATACATACATACATACATACATACATACATACATACATACATGCATACATACATACATACATACATACATACATACATACATACATACATACATACATACATACATACATACATACATACATACATACCACCGATGCCCCTTTGAATGGGTGCCACGCCATTTAATGTTCCCATGCACAGACCGTGCTAGCCAGAGATTTAAATCTCTTAAATTAGCCAACATCGGTATGCAAACCGGGATCTCATACGCAGTGGCGCATGGGACGTACGATCTATTCTCACCTATCCAGAGTTCGTGAATAAGCTGGTGCCCCATCGAGTGGTGCTTTAGAAGTTTGTAATTTACGATTACGATTATCCAATGTAGCTAACTGAGCCAGTGACTGTTGTATGGCGCTGAGAAATGTCAGCGATGTGCATTGTATTACACTAAGGAACTGTTCTTGTTCTTAGACATCCGTTGAGAATGTCATCGGAGAAATTATGGGATACCATCGTGATAGGAGCCGGGATCGAAGGATCGGCCACGGCCTACAGTCTGGCCAAGGCCGGCCGAAGGACCTTGCTCCTAGAACAGGTCAGTAACTGTTAACACTGTATAGCCTTCCATTGGCAGAATATACGTTGTTAAGCAAAGGTAGCATGGCACAACGTTGTCCTGTGTTGCGTCTATAAGCCTATTATAATAGCATGCATGTAGCAATTGTAGCATAATACAAGACAAAACAAAACTTTAAGTGATTCCGACGATTTTCTAATTGCGTTAGAATCACAGTTAACCTGTCTTTCTGCCTGTCTGCATGCATGTCTGCCTGTCTGTCTTTCTGGTTGGATGGCTGTCTGTCTGTCTTTCTGTCCATCTGTCTGTCTTTCTGTCCATCTGTCTGCCTGCCTATCTGTCTGTCTCTCA
The DNA here is from genome assembly GCA_020284085.1 of Aporrectodea caliginosa. NCBI lineage: Eukaryota > Metazoa > Annelida > Clitellata > Crassiclitellata > Lumbricidae > Aporrectodea > Aporrectodea caliginosa. The sequence goes on along the minus strand of JACEVL010000496.1, from coordinate 503,824 downwards.
GTCTGCCTATCTCTTCATCTGTCCGTCTGCGTGTCTGTTAGCCTGTCTGTCTGCCTATCTCTCCATCTGTCTCTGTCTGTCTGTATGTCTCTGTCTGCCTCTGTCAGCCTGTCTGCTGTCTCTGTCTGTCTGTCTCTGTGTCGGTCAGTCTGTCTGTCTATCTCTCTGTCTGCCTGCATGTCTGTATTTCTGTCTGCCTGCTAAAAGTAACTTGTTATTGACAATGCTGCACAAATTGTCGTTATTACTAGTTCGCCTATCACTTGGCTATAATTGATCATTTATGAAACAGTCTGCCTGTCTGTCTGCCTGCCTGTCTATCTGCCTACATGCCTGTCTGTCTGCCTGTCAGCCTGTCTTTGTGTCTGTCTCAGCGGACTGACCTGGAAATTATACTTATACTTTCACCTTGATTTTGATGCCAGTATACCAGCTGCTGCATTTGCTATTTACACATTGTCGCTTATAAGCCAAAGCAATAACAGACCGAGTTTTCCATTACTCAATTAGGAAATTAATTAAGAATGACATCTATTCAATGATTGCAGTTCACGCTGCCGCACTCCAGAGGAAGTTCCCATGGACACAGTCGCATCATTCGAAAGGCCTATGCAGAGGATTTCTATGCCCGGATGATGGTAGAAGCCTATGACATCTGGAAGAGATTGGAAAAGGAGGAGAAGACGCAGTTCTATATGTAAGCCTCTGTGGAGTGCATTCAATCCGTATTTGGTCGGGTGAGGTCCTTCACCACCTCTGCCCGTTTGAATGGGTGCCACCCATTTAGAGTCCCCGTATGGACCGTGTTAGAGCGACCGTATACGGCCTCGACCATGTCCACTCTAAAGAAATTACATATATTCATGTTTATTATTAATTCTAACTGACACACGTGTCACACCGCAATATGATCACAAGACTTGTCATAGTATGAACGGATGATTACAAGTTATTACAGGAGTCGAATTTACATGTAACTGTCTGGCAGCCAGTTAGGCGCCGATTACGCCCTACTGCAGCTCATTTTTACCATCGCCCCCTAGCGAGTGGAAGGCTGACTTTGGGAGGGTTGAGGGAATCGATCACGCGTCCGTGCTGATCTTCTGCTCTTATAATAGTGCCGGAGTGTTACCATTCACCCAAACCCCTCTCCCATGCAGAAATTGAACACTTGCAATTCCCTTTCCATTGGTCTTCCTAAAGTCCGTGTTTCTCTTCTTCAATCTGTGTGGAAGTCTGCTGCTAGACTGATAGCTCGTCTTCGTCACTCCTCACATTGTTTCTTCTTACATGTTTGACCATCTACACTGGCCACCCACTTTGTCTCGTATTCAACTTAAGGTTCTTGTACTTATCTACCGATCCTTTACTGGCTTACCTTACCTGAGACCTAAGTCCTTCCCGTGCAGGGCTGCACATCGGGCAACGCAGTTTTCCCACTCTTCCCTGTCCTTCGCCACCTCGATAGCAGGTGGCGAAGGCTTAGCCCCCTAAATACCTCTGTGATCTCATCCGCCTGCCGACCTCAACCACCTCACTTCGACCTCTGCGCCCAGACTTATTTTCTCGCGGTCTCTCTCACTGGGAGCGCCTCTGATTGTTGTAGCACTGTGAGTGGCGCTATATAAATTTACAAATACAATACAATACCCCAAAAGGAGCCATATAATATCCTCTGTCGTTTTTCCAGTCAAACTGGTCTCCTGAACTTCGCTAAAACCGGTCATCATGACCTGAAGGAGACGGAGGAGTCGCTGAGAGCGATCAATTCTAAGTTCGATAAACTGGACTCGACGAGCATCCGGCGCAGGTTCCCTACGACGAGCATTGACTCTTCGCACTCGGCTGTCTTCGACCCAGAAGGAGGGATGCTACTCGCCGATAAATGCCTCAGGGCGTTCCAGGTACAAGGGTGATGTTGTTTAGAACAGTTGCTTACTACTGATGCCCCGGAATCTAATTCACAAGGCGTCCACCGGTGGCGCAACAAAATAGCGCCGTTATCAGGTCAATACCCAGAAGATCAGTCCGTACCGGTAGCCTATGGTGGATAAGCTATTTTAAAGAGTTAAGTTTTAATTTGAAAACGAAATGACAAAAGACTAGAAGAGACTAGAAAGAAACTAGAACAGAATAGGAGAGACTAGAATAGAATAGAACAGAAAATTAGACTAGATTAAATTAGACTAGATTAGATTAGACTAGATTAGATTGGGTTGCATTGAATGGGAATGGATTAGATTAGATTAAATTCGATTAATTCTGACATGAACCATATTTTGAGCTGCTTTCCCCTTTTATTATCTAACCTAACCAGGTGATTATGGTTTCATGCATGCTTTTAAAAGTACTCCGAAGAATTCATTTACCCAGTCTAAAAATATTTAATGTCACTTTCAGGCCTTATACAGTTCTCCCACTGATTAATCCTTTACTGTGATTCATGTGTTTCTTTAAATAAATATATGAATATTTATTTAATTATTATTAAATAAATATTTACATATATAATACGACAATTTCAGAATCAGTTCAAGGCGAACGGCGGAGTAATCAGAGACGGAGAACCAGTGCTGCGGTTGATTCCATCCGCCAACGATCAAGTCCGTGTGGAGACAAAAGCCGGAGAATATTTGGCGCGCAGTGTAGTCGTCGCCGCTGGCCCTTGGACTAACAAGATCCTGCAAACTGTGGGTCTCCAGCTTCCACTCCAGGTATTTGTATCTCTGTTTGCATGTGTGTTTACTGACTCGCTGGCTGACTGACTTGGTGACTGAAACAGAGATACAACTCATCACCTACCTAGACGGGACAGTGGCGTAACGAGGGGGGGGACAGAGGGGGGCAGCCGCCGCCCCCGGGCGCAGGACAGGGGGCGCAAAATTAGGCTCTAGAAAATTTAAAAAAGAAATCAGGCAAGAATAGCTAAAAAAAGTAACTATTATGGACGAGCATGGCAGGGGCGCGGGCGCCAAGGGGGGCGCAAAATGAGGCTTGTGACAATGTAACCACTTTTTCATGAAAAAGACGGAAAAGCAAAAAAAAAAAAGGTCATCAGAATTTTTGGCGGAAGTAAGAAAAAAATTTTTCAGGAAATTCTTGCCCCCGGGCGCACGAACCCCTAGTTACGCCACTGAGACGGGAACAATCTTCTTCCATCCTGCCAGTCCGGATTCCGAAAATTCCATTCAACTGAGACTCTCTTGCTCCGGCTTCTGTCCGACATCTACGGGGCAATAGACAGATCAGAGCTCACCTTGCTGGCCCTATTTGACGTTAGCGCCGCTTTTGACACTGTAGACCACGAAATTCGGTTGCACGTCTCGTTTGGGCTGTCTGGAAATTTTCTGGAATGGATTGGCTCCTTTCTCCACGGGCGCTCTCTTAGTGTGGTGCATGGTCCGACTAGGTCTCGGTGGGTCCCAGCTCTGTACGGTCTGCCCCAGGGCTCCGTCCTTGGCCCCTCCTGTACATTATTTACACTTCTGGACTTGCCTCACTCCTTGCGGAGCACGCGGTCCTGGGTCAGCTTTACGCAGATGACATACAGGCATACTTGCACTGTCTGTCATCAAATGCCACCTCTGCAGTCCGTGCTATGAGTCGGACACTGGATGCTTTGGCGATGTGGATGTCGTCAAACCGCCTTCGCCTTAACTCGGCAAAGACTAAATTCATTTGGCTGGGCACCCGGCAGCAGCTTGCTAAGCTTGATTTAGCCACCCTTGCTGCTGAATTCCCCAGTTACACTTTCTCTGCTACTGTTCGCGACCTTGGCCTCATACTGGACCAAGAACTTACTCTTGCTCCTCATCTCCATAGTCTTAGTCGCAATTGCTTCTACCAGTTGCGTCAGCTTCGCACCGTCGCACGGTCACTGACACCCAGTGCTGCAACCACTTTACTGCATTCCTTTGTCTGTGCTCGACTTGACATCTGCTCTTCGCTTTACTCCGGTCTACCGTCTGGTCGTCTGGCGTGCCTCGACCGGGTGCTCCGCTCTGCGGCGCGCCTTATTGGCCGAATACCCTAAATTCGGCCATGTGTCTAACTACATGCTGGAAACCTTACACTGGCTCCCTATCCGTCAGCGCATTGCGTACAGGATCGCCTCCCTGGTGTGGCGATGTCAGTTGGGCCTTGCCCCATCCTATGTGCGGGACCTCTGTAGTCCCATATCGGGCGCCCAGGGTAGTCGCTCCCTTCGCTCCTCTGGGAGGGGCGTGCTCATAGTCCCGTTTGCCCGCACAGCTACAATGCAAAATCGTGCTTTCTCAGTGGTGGGCCCGACCGTCTGGAATGGGCTGCCCTTGGAATTGCGCCTGCTTCCCAGAACGCTCCCTGACTTATTCTATGTTAACCTGAAAACTGTTCTTTTTGGCCGTGCTGGAGTCGGGAGCACCTCTGAGTAGTTTCCTTGAAGAGGTGCTATATAAATGTCCTGAATGAATGAATGAATGAATGAATGAATGAATGACTGGCCGGATGGCAAGCTGACTGGCTGACTGATAATAGCTGAATGGCTTGCAGGCTGACGTTATGACTAACTGAATGGCTGGCTGTTTGGATGACTGATTGACTGGGCAAGTAGGTTGGCTGATTGGCTGATTGACTGAATAGCTGACTGGTTGACTGGCTGATTGACTGGCTGACAGGTTGGTTGACTGACTGACTGGCAAGTAGTTTGGCTGACTGGCTGATTGAGTGACTAGCTGACTGGTTGACTGACTGATTGAATAGCTGACTGGCAAGCTCGAGTCATAGCTGACTCGCTGACTGACTGACTGACTGACTGACTACCTGACTGGCATTAAAATGTTATTATTGGCTTTGTTTTTTCTTTGCAGCCTAAGCGTGTGGTCGTTTGGTATTGGAAACAATTGGAAAGTGGATACAGCTCTTCCGATGGATTTCCTACGTTCCTCTATTTCGGAGAAGACCGTGAGATCTACGGACTTCCGTCCCATGAGTATCCAGGACTAGTGAAGGTCAGTGACCCTCAGATGACGGATACATTCACGGGCGTATCCAGGATTTGAATGTAGAGAGAATGGCGGATGGGAATAGCAGTAATGAACCCTCTATTTATTTTATATATTTATTTAAATAAGAAAAAGAAAACAAATTGTTACAGCAGTGTTACAGAAACAAGGTAGTGCAATCCTTCAAGCCTCCAGCCAGCATGCACATGCGGAACCCACATAGGACCCATATTTCCCATATTAGACCCTTATATAACCCATCTGGGTCCTGTCTAATGCTCATGGTAAAGCTGGCTTGGAGCTTATTATTGGCGTAATATGCTTCGATCAATAACGGATTCCTCTTGCGCGCCGCTACTTCAGAGTTTTAAACTTTTCGAATTGAATAACTTTTCGTTCTGCAAGCACCCGACACAACGTTGCAATTTCAGTAATTAGCTTGGAGCTAGATAAATTATGTGATTGAATGGCATCAACTAAAACTAAAACGGGCGATTGGATCTTTGAGGTCGCTGACCGACGTGCCTAGCACACAGTGGCGGCGCCAGGTATGCAATTTCAGCAGGTCGCGTCAGGGTCATGGGATTTATTCAGCAGGTCGAAGAAATAAATGTTTGAGTTTGACGCATCAAGCAGCATAACTTAGATATATATATATATATATATATATATATATATATAATGAAGAAAATTATTATGGAATGCTTAAAGCCCAATTGTTGTAGCATATTCAAATGTAAAACAATAGAGCATTAAAACGTTAAACTTTAGTTACCTTACTAATCTTTAAAGATTTGGAATTACTGATCATGCAGCTACTCAGAACATCGTCAACATAACTTATACATAAGACGCAGGACATTACACAAACAACCAATTGGTTCGGTGACAATGGACTCGTTAACCCTGACTGTTGTTGTCCTACGACGTCTGGAAATGTCGCATTCCAGATGGTATTTGTTAGCAAGTTCTACGGCTGAGGTAACAAAAGCACTGCACTCAGAATCGCTGCGTTTTCTTTCCTAAGACTCGCTCCTTAAGGGACTTCACAGCATCGCTTGCAGCAGAAATGTCATTGGAAACTCAGAAAAATATCAGATGCCTTTCTCATCTCACACAATAAAGTAGTAAAAAGTACTACTAAGCAGAAGGCAAATTTGACATGAAACATGACAAGTATAGGCCTATAGACTTTGCGTCATTGCTCGCTCTCGATTATCACCATCAGCAATTAGGCTACATGCACTCAGGAGCTTCATAAGTACATCCAATCTTTTAGAACTTGCTTCACATGCTAACACTTTGGCTGTCCATCTAGTTTGCGAAAACGCTTGAGTTCAACAGTTGGCTCTTTTGGATAGAATTCTTTTTGGATAGCAATCCACTTTGGGTGATGGCACTGATGGGTGAACAGATCCCGTGCTGACTAGCTAGTAGATTTGTTGAAGTAATGAATAAAAATCGCCCACATATCTCACGGCTTTACAACTGTCAACTACGGCCAGATTCAAGCGGTGTGCGTATTGTATTTTGTATTGTATTGTATTTGGCTATTTATAAAGCGCTTCTCACAGCAAAAGCCTTTCAGAAGCGCTCCCAGTGCGAGCAACCCGAGAGAAAAGGCAGGATTTTAGTTTCGAAAAAGATGAGGAGAGACTACCAGAAAGGATGGCAGAGCGAACCGGTGGAGGAAGTCCATTCCACAGAGAAGGACCTATGCAGGCGAAGGATCTGGATTGAGCCATTGCAGTCCTGACACGAGGAACAAAAAGGTCAAGCCGATCAGAGGATCGGAGAGGACGCAGCGAAGTGGCAGAGAGTGGGCGAAGCATGAGGTCGCAAAGGTACTTCGGAGCAAGACCCAGATGAGACTTAAGGACTAAAATAAGAACCTTGAATTGTATTCGGACAGATAGAGGGAGCCAGTGAAGTTCTTCAACCATGAATGTAGAGATGTGAGAGAATCGAGGAAGACGAGCAATCAGTCTAGCAGCAGCATTAAGTACTGACTGTAGAGGAGATAGTCGAACCTTAGGGAGACCAACAAGGAGAGAATTACAGTAGTCTATTCGAGAGCAGACGAAAGCGTGGACAATTGAGGTAAAGGTCGAGGAAGAAACAGATTTGCGAATAGCCCTGAGACGCCTTAGTTGGAAGTAGGAAGAGCGAGTAAGCATGGCAATGTGTTCAGTAAAAGTTAGAGAACTGTCTAGAGTGACACCCAGGTCTCGGACACTAGACGAAAAGGTAAAACGAGGAAACCTTTCAGAGAGTAATGCATAGTCAAGTTTTTTGAGCTGCTGAGGAGTTCCAAACCAAATTAGCTGGGTTTTAGAAGAGTTTAAGGAAAGACGATTAGAAGACATCCAGAGATGAAGATCTTGGGAGAGAGCCTCAATTTGACTAGCGAGAAGGAGTTGAGCAGAAGGGGTCCATGGACACAAGCTTGGACATCATCAGCAAAAAGGTGGCCAGTCGCAGAGTGGTTAGGGAAAAGAGAGGGAATATTAGCTGTGTATAAAATGAATAAGAGCGGGCCTAGGACAGAACCCTGAGGAACACCCAAAATAACAGGGACCCACTGAGTCCTGGAGTCACCAGAGATGATCATTTGGGTGCGATCAGACAAGTAGGACCGAAGCCAAAGGAGAGGAGGACCCTTGAGTCCACAGGAGGTCTCAAGCCGTTGTAGTAGAATTTCATGGTCGACCATGTCAAAGGCTGCGGAGACGTCAAAGAGAGCCAAAAGAGTAACTTGAGACTTGTCAACAGCTGAATATATATCAGAAAGCAAGGAGAGTAGGGCTGTTTCTGTTGAGTGGTAAGCCCTATAACCAGACTGGTGGGAGGGAAGGAGTCCCGAGTGCTCAAGATAGGGGAGAAGTTGCAACGATACTAGTCGTTCTAAAGTCTTAGACAGAAAAGATAGATTTGAAATTGGTCGATAGTTTTGACAGAGGTTAGGGTCAAGATTGGCCTTCTTGAGTGCAGGAAAGACTACGGCTCGTTTTTGCGAGGCAGGGATGCAACCCTCAGAAAGTGATCTATTAAACAGGTACAGAAAGAAAGGAGCAATATCATCTAGAATGTCAGTTATAATAAAAGGAGGTAAAGAGTCTAATTCACACGATTTTAAATTCACAGAAGAAAAAACCGAGCGTAGATCCGACTCCACAATAGGTCGGAAGCCTTCGAAGACAGACGTCGTTGAGGAGAATGTTGGAGGAGGAGCGTCTGTCGTAGATGCGCGAAGACGGTCAGTCTTCGCGGTAAGCATGTCCAGAAAGTCATTGGCAGAAAAGGCAGGAATCTCCGAAGGTCGAGATGGTCGACCGAGAAGTCCAGAGATGGAGGACCAAAGGCGCTTTGGATTCTTGGCATTTCGAGCGACGAGTTGTTCCCAGTATGCGGCCTCCTTCTGGTGGTAGAGACGATGGAGGGCACGCAGTTTTTTTATCCAGACTAGACGGTCGCTTGGATCTTTGGAACGGCGAAATCGTCTCTCAGCGCAACGGGCGCGGCGACGTGACTGGTGGCATTCTCCGTCGAACCAAACCGCCAACGGTCGAAGACGGGTCCTGACGCTGCGACGAGGAAGCATCGTATCCAGCAAGAGCGTTGTGGTGGAGGTGTAGAGGTCGAACAATTGGTCGACGGTGAGAGCATCAAGAGTCTCATGAGGCGAGAAGAGGTGGGAGTTGCGGAGGGCAGCGCTGAAAGCCTGACAATCGAAGGATTTCCACCCCCGTAGCATCCGAACGGAGTGGATAGGTTGAAGATGGATGGATGGAAGGATGAATTGAACGAACGAGTGATCAGAGAGCGTTGGAGGAAGTATCTGTAGATCATCGATCCGATCATCGTCAGAAGTAATGACGAGGTCGAGGAAGCCACCCGAGCGGTGTGTGGCCTCGCCAACATGCTGACGTAGGCCAAACTGGGTAAGGAGGTCGAGGAAACGAGAGGAGGTAGGAGAAGTAGGATCTTCAAGGTGAAGATTAAAGTCTCCGAGGATGACGAGCTGGCTATTGCGAGTAATGAGGCTTTCTAGAACGGATGAAAATTCCTCAAAGAATTGTCCAGTAGGAGGAGTTGAGCCAGGTCTGTAAACGGTAAGAAGTGTTACTGAGCCGCGAGGAGTGGCTATGCTCAGACAGAGAGCTTCGAACGTGGTTAACGACGTATCGATGGAGACTTGAGTGAGCCGAAGAGATGAGCGGAAGAAGATGACGATACCACCTCCACGGGCTGGGTGGCCATCAGGGTGAGGTGGTCGCGGACAGTCCCGGGATGAGTAGCCTGGAGGCGTCGCTCGCAGGATCGATGTGTCTTCAGAACATTGATGCCAACTCTCAGTAACGGCGAGGACATCGAGTTGGCCATCAAGAAGCGACTGAGAGACGAAGGCGTGCTTGTCTGATAAGGAGCGGGCATTCCACGAAGCAAATCGCAAACCTGGAGAGTGGATGAGCGGATGATCAGACGAGTTGGTAGAGTTCTGAGAAGGATACTGAGGCGCCAACGGAGGAGTGGAAGATGAGGTAGAGATAGACGGAGCTATAGGCGCTGTCTCACCCGAAGAGCTCACAGGAAGAGAGCGATCCTGGCGGCAGCTGGCAGGGCACCAAATCTGGGCCCTAAACAGTATCTTTCGTAGGCTGCGAGAAGGTCGAAAACAATTCGACCAGGTTGAACGAAGTTCCACAGATGAGTAGGTCGTTCGAGCCATTATTTCAGATTAGACTAGCAGCGAAGAAACGCTCAATAGCAGATGAAGACGTAGACGTAGGCCGACGATTGTCTGGCCGACGATTGGCATGTGACGAAGTATAACAGCGTACATCCAATAACGTACATCCAATAACGTGTACTGAGCCTGACGAAGATTAGACGAAAATCAAACCAAGTTTACTCTTTAACAAAAGAGAGTAATCCGTTGAAAAGTAGCAACGACTAGTCCGAAGAACTGTGGTCGTAAGGATATAAACTCAACAATTCAGTTAAGCTACAAAAACCGAAGAAAATAGCTAAACTAGACGGAGCTGAACGCACTGGTGTGTGCACACGATAAACGCAACGCACCTATATAGCAATGGATGTATCGTTTTTGAACGCCATTCAATTTGTATTTATTTCCTCTAATTTCTGACGTTAACGGCGGCAAAGACATAAGAATTTCAATTTTATAGTTTACAACATAGGCTCTAGACTTCTGTTGACATAGGCCTAAACGTAAAAATTTCGTTTAGATCTAACAATTGCAATAGTGATCCTATGGGACAGATGTTGATGTTTGAAATGTAAAGAAGATATTAAAAATTCCAAAGAATTTTAAGCAGGTCATTAAGCAGGTCGGGAGCAAAATAAGCAGGTCAAATGACCTGCTGCGACCTGCTGTAGCGCCGCCACTGCCTAGTAGCACAGTCGTCCTGTTACCTATTCAGGAAGCCAAAACCTGTATGTTAAAAAAACAGTTTAAGATATAAACTTACTTACTATATAACTCTTAGCATTTGACAGAAAAAGACGAGAAGTCCCTTAAAGCCAGCCTGAAGGTAGCCATGGGTATGAAGTATTAGCGACTTCATTTTCTTAGCATCGCCATATGAGGGCGCGTGACCAGTCCTCTACCTCACCGTTTCATCTTCTCACCGACAGTGTACAGTCAGTGTACTCGTTATTGCTGGGTTGAATAGCGGTGCAGGTGGAGCATAAATCTCGCACCAAATTTCTGCCCTGACGGGGACAGCGCAAAACATTCTAGAAGTAGCTTGCTACTTTACAATGCAATAGAAATTCTCTTAATTACAATTAATTACAATTAATTATACCTACATTTACATAGGTGGCGTACCACGGTGGACACGACTTGGCCGATCCAGACTTCAGAGACGCGAATCCGGGAGATGATCGCTTCCAGAGACAAGTCAGTGAGTTCGTTGGTAGATTTTTGCCGGGACTGGAAACCAAGCCAAGCGTCGCTGAGACCTGCTTGTACACGGTAATACCACTTTATCACGATATTCGGCATTTTTTTTCATATCGAAGATGATTAGTGTCGGAGGCAGAAAGCAACCTCGTACTCCACGTTTATATTGCGACCGAGCCACCCGCAGTATACCACTTTACCACCACTATTATATTTATACAGTAAATAATTCAAAGGACAAAGAAACAAAGGTAGACCAAGACTACGCGGGACAGCTTATGTAAATGAGAACATAACATCACTTGGACTAACACTAAGGGGAGCAGTGTACTAGTCTTGATTATGACCGAGGACAATGGAGATAATTTATTCGAATTCATCGCCGCCAAATGGCATCAGGAACTGATGATGATGATGATGACAGTAACTGATTCAGAGTACGCTCCTATCTCTGGTCTCCCTGGCGACCGGCCTCGACCTTGCCCTTGACCATCTCTGGACAACCGCATTGACACGACGCAGCGCTCGGGAATAAGCTGGTGCCCTGCGCACTGCTTTAGAGTAGTGCATTGGATATTTGGAGTTTACGATTATGAAGTTCGAACCCGCACACCCAGCATGACAGGACAAGAGCTCAGACCATGCGGCTATCGTGTCACATCAGTCACCTCTGTGCTTCTGTCACGAACCTACATTCTTTAACTCAGACAGTTGTCGCTGGTTGATTGATTTATTGGGATATTCCACAATAGGCTACAGTATTGCAGTCGAAATGGAAATAAATGCGATTGAACACTATAAATAAATAAATATAATAAGTCACGCCACTTGTTGTCTGCTTCATGTCTTTTACTGGGTTGAAGGTATTTTCCTCAGTTTTGAAGGGTTTTATCTCAGTTTGAAAGAATGTTTTCTCGGCTTTGAAAGTATTTGTTTTCTAGGTTTGAAAGTATTTTCCTCGAGTTGAAAGTATTTTTTACCAGTTTGAAGGTATTTCTTCTCGGTTTTGAAGGTATTTTTTCTCGGTTTTGAAGGTATTTCTTCTCGGTTTTGAAGGTATTTCTTCGCGGTTTTGAAAGTATTTTTCTCGGTTTGAAATTTGTTATCGATTTTGAAAGTTTTTTTTATTGTTTTTGAAGGTTACTCCAGATGATAATTTCATTTTGGATCGTCATCCCAAGTGGAAGAACATCATAATCGGAGCTGGATTTTCAGGTTACAACTTCGATTCTTAGACCGTCAATTAGTGAAGTTCTCCTGATAGCGAAATTAATTATGCAGGCCCATTATTTTTTAAATTATTATTCATTAAAGCAAACCATCATCATAATCGTAGTCGTCGTTGTAGTCATCAGTCGTCATTGGGGAGTGGGTTAGGGTAATTGCAAAACCGTGTCACGAAGAGCAGAAGATCAGCATTGACGCGGGATCGCTTCCCGCTACTTTCCCAAAGGTCACAACCTTTCATTCGCCAGATGGCATTGGTAAAGTGAGCAGTAGGACGTGATAGCCTGATAGGTTCATTGCATCAGTGCCAGACAGTTAAATTCGATCCTGTAATAACTTGTGATCATCCGTTCATACCATGACTTGTAATCATCCTGCGGTGTGTCAGTTTGAAATAATAAACGAAGATTATTATAATTATCGTCGTCATCGTCATTGATTATGAATATATATATATATATATATATATATATATATATATATATATATATATATATATATATATATATATATATATATATATATATAGATGAACTTTTGAACTTGAACTTTGCCCATCATTATTCGTAACAACATTCTACACCACATCGTCTTGCACTGATTAGTGTGCGCTTGTAAATAGGCAATATAGCCTATACAAATTTACAATTACAATTGTTCTGTTTTTCTGCTTTGTCTTTCCAGGTCACGGATTCAAGTTTGCGCCTATCGTCGGAAAGGTTCTGTCGGAATTGGCGGCTGGAAAAACGCCCTCCTATGACCTCAGTCCCTTCAAGATTTCCCGAAAAATAATCTCTGCTCTGGGGAGACTTTATTCCTTGAGAAACACGGCCACATTTGTTTTAAAGTTAATAATTATTTTTAGCAGGTTGATTTCCTCTAATTTTATTGTAAATCCGTTCAGTATTTTTAAACCATTTATAACAATAATGACATGATATTTTTGAGCGAAACTGCAAACAAACGTGGGGAAAACAGTTCAGACCGTGGGAGACTCTGTTTCGGGGACTTTATATTGTGACACCGTCATAATACTGTGACATCGGTAACCTCACGCTAAAGCCACCTAGACGTCCCAATTATACGATGTCGCTAACCAGGCCACGATAGGCTATATTGAGTTCATAAGAATCCACGTACATGTATACTAGAGCAACGTCTAAGAGGCACATGCCGATAATGACACATAGGATATCTCTCATTAGTCAACGTATTATGAACTAAGAGGCATAGGCCAATGCAGATAATGACACATAGGATATCTCTCATTAGTCAACATTCATGTATTATGAACTTTGACGCCATAGATATCGCCTTGAATTCTATATCGCGTTCCAGGTAATGCTCGCTGCAACTGTTGCATAATGTTAGGTCGTGTACTATTAAAGGCTCAGTTTGACAAGGAGAGTTTATAAACCTAGAGGGTACGCCAAGCTGTTACGTCGGAGTTTCTAATATTACACCGGGACAGCTTATCTCTGAAGTATTCATTACACTGCAGAAGATCTGTAGTTCCATCAAACATACCTCAATTGCTCCTAATTATTCTACAGGTAATCTTCCTTGAGACAATGCCACTCACGTCGGCAGGGCTGATTGTTTGGAGTGTGCTCGTTGGGGTCATTGTCTACGTTCTGTTTGTTCTGCTTCGGTCTTACTATCGAATTCGAGAACGGAACCAGTTCACCAAGCACTTCCCCAACAGAGGGAAGCACTGGCTGCTGGGAAACCTCAACGAGGTATGAGACATTGTTTCGCTTTTTAAATTAAACAATTTTTCTACATTACAGGGTGAGTCACTGTTCTAGAAACGGAGAAATTGCACAGAATGCTACTATCTCGTTGACCACTTTACATTCAGTTTAATAATGATAATGATTATGATTACTACTACTACTACTACTACTACTACTACTACTACTACTACTACTACTACTACCACTACTACTACTACTACTACTACTACTACTACTACTACTACTACTACTACTACTACTACTACTACTACTACTACTACTACTACTATGTACTACTACTACTACTACTACTACTACTACTACTACTACTACTACTACTACTACTACTACTACTACTACTACTACTACTACTACTACTACTACTACTACTACTACTACTACTACTACTACTACTACTACTACTACTACTACTACTACTACTACTACTACTACTACAACTACCACCGCCGCCGCCACCACCACCACCACCACCACCACCACCACCACTACTACCACCGCTGCATACACCACCACCACCAGCACCACTACTACAGTAACTAGAAGAGATGCAATATATATAGTTCTTATGCAATTAATTTAAGATGAGTTCAAAATGGTTAAGTGGTTCTTTTTCCTTCAGTTTCCAGGTCCGACGGAGGCGGGTTTAACATGGATGAAAGAGAGGGCAAATGAGGTTCCAGAGGGCATCGGGATCTTCTGGATGGGGCCATTCTACCCGGCAGTCAACGTCTTTCTCCCGGAAACAGTCAAAGTTATACTAAAAACTTCAGGTTATTCCAGCAAATGTACAATGTTTACGCTATAACTGTCACCCCAACCATCACCACCAACGCCTCCACCGCTCCAAAATCATCATCACCATCATCACCATCACAATGACGGTATCACCACCAGCACCACCACCACCAATCATTATCACCACCACCACCACCACCACCACCAATCATCATCATCGTCGTCATCATTGTCGTTGTCATCATCATCATCATCAGCATCATCATGATCATCATCAACATCATCATCACCATCATCATCATCATCATCGCCTGCAACAACAACATTACCATCATCATCATCATCATCATCATCATCATCATCATCATCATCATCATCATCATCACATCATCCATCATCACCACCATCATCATCATCATCATCATCATCGTCACCACCATCATCATCATCATCATCATCATCACCATCATCACCGCCACCATCATCATCACATCATCACCAACAACACCAACACCATCATCATCATCATCACTATCATCATTATCATCTTCATGATCATCATCATCATCATCAATAACAAAAACAACAACATCCTCTTCATCACCATCGCCATCATCATCACTATCGTCAACTTATTCTTGGAAGTTTTCCTGCAGTAAATTTACTGCCCTCACAATTGTTGGATCGCCTAGCGAAGGTTCTTGTTTGGTCATTCAGAGCCGAAGGCAGTGAAGATTGGGGCGTACTTCAATATCCGACGGTGGTTGGGCGATGGTCTGCTGTTGGCTGGGGGCAAAAAGTGGGAGAGGAATCGTCGACTGCTCACCCCAGCCTTCCATTTCGACATTCTGAAACCTTACATGGGAGTCAACAACCGATGCACCGACATACTCATCGTAAGCATTTTATCTAATCGTTTGTAATCTCGAATAATAACATGGTCTGATAATATCTTCTTTTCAAATATGTTTTGATCTAATATGTTCTGTTGTATGTTCTCTTCTGATAGGTTCAGTTCTAATTTGTTCTAATCTGTTCTTATCTACTCTGTTATAATCTGTTCTAATTTGTTCTTTTCAAATAATGTTGCGGTCTAATATGTTCTGTTCTACGTTCTGTTTTGATATGGCCAGTTCCAATAAGTTATGTCCTAATCTTTCTTGTTCTTATCTGCTCTGTTATAATCTGTTCTGATATGTTCTGTTCTGATATGTTCTGTTCTAATATGTTCTAAACTGTTTTTCGCTACTCTGTTCGGTTCTAGTCTACTACGTTCTCTTGTTTTAATGGAAGATAGTCTGTCCTGAGCAATGAAGGATAAATGTTTGTTTTGGGTAGAACAAGTTGGAAAAATTTGCCGAAAGAAACGAATACTTTGAAGTTTTCACTCACATCAGTCTTGTTGACCCTTGATGTCATTTTGAGATGCGCCTTCACCTACGACAACGACTTCCAGCTAAGAGGGTATTCACTGTTCTACGAGGAGCATTCAATGAAAAATCTATGCATAATAACTAAGATTTTGTTCACTGTGCTAAGAAAGAGGGTATTGAATTATGTAAGAGAGGGTTTTGACTGTTCTTACTAAGAGACTATTCACTGTTCTAACTAATAAAGAACCGGTATTCACAGTTGTCACGAAGAGGTTGTTCACTGTTCTAAACGAGAAGGTTGGCCTATTCATTTTATAATTTATAAGCCATTCACTGTTCTAGCTAAAACGTAATACATTTTGAGTAGTAATCTAGTTACTTTATCTATCTATGCATAATAACTAATATTTTACTCACTGTTCTGAGAAAGAGGGTCTTCAATTATGTAAGAGAAGTTATTGACTGCTCTTAAGGAGCATGGATTCATGACTAATGGAAATAGAGCAATAGAAATAAATGGTAACCATTACATCTGCCGTTAGTATCTACAGCATAAAAATTATATTGTTTAAATTATAAGTCTAACTGTGAATAATCGTTTCTGGATTTAGTGAAAGTCATCCTTACGTGAAAGCTGTCAACTCATTAAGTGAAGCCACCATAGACCGTACTTTGTAAGTATCTGACTGACTGGCTAATTGACTGACTGACTGATTTACTGATTGACTGACTGATTAACTGACAGATTGATTGACTGACTGATTGACTGACTGACAGATTAACCGACTGATTGATTGACCGACTGATTGACTGACTGACTGACGGACTGATTGTCTGACTCACTGACTGATTGACTGACTGACTGACTGATTGACTGACCGACAGATTGATTGACTGACTCACTGACTGACTGACTGACTGATTGACTAACTGATTGACTGACTGACTGACTGAGTGATTGACTGACTAATTGACTGACTGATTGACTGACTGATTGATCTATTGATTGACTGACTACCTGGCTGTATTCATGGCTAGATGGAAAATAAGTTATCTAATGCCTTCTGTATCGCCGTTATGTTCATAAGTTGATGGTCGCCTCAGGTGAAATCGTAGCCTAAGTCTAGCACTTTTAGGAAATCCTGGTCGAAATCCGATAAATTAGAGGAACCAGATGTCAAGCTGCGAAGAGGAAGCGAGCTGAAACAGACGAGTTTTAAGTTTAGCATGGCTTTTGTGCGCCATTGTTGGAATAGAATGGATTAGAATAGATTAGATTAGAATGGATTAGAATAGACTAGAATTTATTAGAATAGATTGTCATGGAATAGACTTGTTTAGAACATAATAGATCAGAATATATCTCAGCTGATCAGACTAGGTTCATGACAAGATGGAAAATAAGTTTAAACCGAATGACATTAAGCAACTTACAGAACGTTTGGATTTCACTGCCTGGCACCAGGCAGTGAATTCCAAACGCCCGAGAACTGAACACTGCTTTAGTCTGAGACACTGACTGGTGGCTGACTGACTGACTGGCTTTCTATCTATCTGCTTCGATTACTGGCTGGCTGAGTGACTGGCTTGCTAACTGCCTGACTGGATGAGCTGACTGATTGACTGGCTTTCTATCTGCCTGCTTGGATGACCGGTTGACTGAGTGTCTGGAAGAAAAGTGGCTTACTTACCGGCTGCCAGGCTCGATGGTGGGGTGATTGACTGACTGATTGATTGACACATGATATATATATACATGTATAGGCTATATGCTTGTGCGTATGTAGGAAGCCGTGGCTGTATCCAGACATCGTCTACTTTTTGACTTCTCGTGGAAGACAATTCAGCAGAGACTGCCAATTTGTTCACAGCGTCTCGGAAGAAGTTATCAAGAAGAGAAAGGAAGCACTGGTAAAGACATCACTCATCGTTATGTATATCGACTATCATATACAAACGCATGGTGGTTCAAACACCGAATAAAGATGATTCTGAACCATTTAGATTACGCTTGTTGTTATGCTGGTTAGTCTAGAGGTTAGTGTGCTGGACTGTCAACCGGTAGGTCGGGGTTCGAACCTCCAGCAGGGATGAAATTTGTTTCGAGATATCGCTTCACCTGTGCTTCATCCTTGTCTATTTCAGAGTCGTCTTGGTGCGGACTCCTTTCAGAAGAATCGCTACCTGGACTTTGTGGACATCCTGTTGACCGCCAAAGACTCCGACGGTCAGGGCCTGACCGACCAAGAGATCAGAGATGAAGCCGACACTTTTCTATTTGAAGGTCCGTCATTATGTTTGCATGAAAGAATCGAGACATTTATATAGCGCCTTACTGGAACATAACTAAGACATTACTAGCAATTCTGCATCAATTAAGAGTGGCAGTAGGTAAATGAAGATGATATGTTAGGTTAGAATAGAATAGAATAGAATAGAATAGATTAGAACCGAGTAGATTAGGAGAGAATATGTTAGAAAAAATAGAATAGAATGGATTAATAGATTATAATAGAATAGAATAGATCATTGGTTTTCAAACTTTAGATCTATTGTACCCCCAGGTCAGATCAGATTTGAATTTTGGCGTACCCCCAAGGTCATATCAAAAACAACATGCGAGCGTGAAGTCCCCTTGCTATTGACAACTTCTTTTAATCTGCTTGGTGCAAATGGGTTATTAGTCTTAGGTAGAATTTTTTTAAAGTAATATAATATTAACTTAAGAATGTAGTCATATCAACAAAAAGGAAAAATAAAATCACTATTAGAAAGTGTTAATATGAGCAGTGGGCTTGTTTTGACATGCACAGATTTACAATATCTGGTTTAATATTTGTCAATTTCAAACGCAAATCTGGTTCCAGTTCAAGCGTTGTTCTGTATTTTGTTGATCGCAAGCATAGCTGAAAGAACCTAGTTTCACACAGATATGACGTGCTAAAAGGAATCCAAATTTTTTAAAGCTCGGTCAGAAATAAATCCATATTTAGCTCTTTGTTTCAGCCAAAATCACGCAACATGTCTTTCTTGAATTCATTCTTCAATCCACCATCACAAGATGATAGTTCAACAAACTGCATGGTCTCTTTCCTGGACTGAAAAATCATCCGCGACACTACATCAGAAAATGGATTTCGAATCCATTCCTTATCATCAAACTGTTCAGGAAAATATAAATGTAAATCCAATATCAACTGAGAGCAATGTTGACTTGATATCTTCAATCAGATTAGCATGAAGTTTAAGCTCAATTCTCCACTACAAATTTCTCCATAACGAAGAAAATGAATTTTCTAATCAACACTAAACAAATCATAGTATAGCTAATCAAACAAGAGTGGCATAAACTCATAGAAATGTACAGAAAAATATAAGCGAACGGTCGACGTAGAATAGCCAGTGAAAGAAAGATGGACATGATAGTCATATAAACTTAGGTCCTATAGAAACTTTTTATTGTTTGAACTTTTTCGAATACCCCTTAGCGACACCTGGCGTACCCCCAGGGGTACGCACTACCACAGTTTGAAAACCCCTGGAATAGATTATAAAAGGATAAAATAGATTAGAATAGAATATGTTAGAATAAAATAGATCAGATTCTATCACAACTTATCACATTAGATCAAGATTTGCAGCTCAATAGAATTAAAACTTATACTGAATTGCGTGGTCGGCATTCTAGTCTCTATGCAGATAACTCGCAGATCTATGACTTCTGAGGTCTCAGCGATGACGAGCATCTACGATCCCTTCAATGAGCTGCATTTGCGATTTACGCTGACTGGATGGAAATCATTCTACTGCAGCTCAGTTCACCCAAATAGAATTTGTCAGTATTATTATTACACTTGGAGGTGAGGAAAAGAGGAGGAATCAGAATTGTATTTGCGAAAAACACCATCCAGATTACCTAATACTTAGAATGCCCAGAGCTCAGGTGAAAATAAATATTTTAACAACTGAGGTATAAGATCACAATATAAAATGCTTTGTCAACAGGACACGACACTACATCGAGTGGAATATCGTGGACTCTCTATACACTGGCCAAATATCCGGAACATCAGAAACGATGTCAAGAGGAAGTGGACGAAGTTCTGAAGGAAAAAAGGCCAAGGACATTGAATGGTAACGAGTTTAATCTAGAATAAAGTGCAACTGAATAGATTGCAATAGAATGAATTAAAATAAATTAGAATGAATTAGAATAGCATGACTAAGAATAGAACAAATTAGACTAGATTAGAATAGAATGAATTAGAATAGATTAGAATATAATGAATTAGAATAGTTTAGAATAGAATGAATTAGAATAGATTAGAATATAAGGAATTAGAAAAGTTGAGAATAGAATTAACTAGAATAGATTAGAGTAGTACGGGATTAGAATAGAATAGATCAGATTACATCGCAGCAGATCAGACTCGATGAGATTCAATCGGATTTGATTTGTCTTGATGAGATTTGATTTCGACAAAATTTCAGGGACGATATTGAGAATCTGAAATACCTGACGATGTGCATCAATGAGTCTCTTCGTCTCCACACAACTGTTCCAATCGTCCAACGAGAGACTACGAAGGACATAACGATTGCCGGAAGACACATTCCAGCTGGAGTCATGGTCAGCATCCAACTCTACGTCCTGCACCACATCGAAAAGACCTGGGCGGAACCGGAGGAATTCCGACCGGACAGATTCTTGCCGGAAAACATGGAAAAGTCGGATCCGTTTGCTTTCTGTCCATTTTCCGCCGGACCAAGGTAAGAGGTCAAGGCTATTCTGAGCAACGAACAAAGTCTTAGTTTCGTGGTACGGTAAATTATAGCGTAGGTAAAGAACAGCAGTATATTTTAGTGAAAGGTTAAATTAATGAAAGTAGAGTAGAAGGATAGAGCAAGGTGGGTATAGGGAAGGATACAGTTAAGGTAGTAAAGTAGGATAAAGTAGGCCCTAAAGTAGGGATAGAGTAAAGTAGGATAGAGTAAAATAGGATAGAGTAAAGTAGGATAGAGTAAAGTAGGGTAAGGTGCATTACGGTAGAATAGAGGTTAGTAGAGTAAAGTAGTAGGCTACAGAGTAAAGTAGAGTAGAATAAAGTAGGGCATAGTAAAGTAGGCTAGAGTAAAGTAAGTTAGAGTAAAGTAGAGTGGAAAAGTAGGGTAGAATAAAGTAGGCTAGAGTAAAGTAGTTTAGAGTAAAGTATGGTAGAGTATACTGCACGAACAATTTCGGCCAGGGCGCAAAGATATAAAGTTCAACGATTTCTGTTCAATGCTTCCAGCACGGTCTTTAGCCGGCCTTCGTTCGCAGTTATCAGTCCCTCCATCTGGAACTCTATACCTCTTCATGTTCCAAACTCTTCCACCCAGACTAACTTTCGCTCGGAACTGAAAACTTATCTGTTCCAGTCATTTTACGGTTCCTATTTCCTGATGCTCGGTAGATGCTTAGATGTGCACTCTGAACTTTGTAAGGAGGGCATTCTCAAATTACAGTCGTATAATGTTCTGTATTGAAAAAACAGTTCAATATTATTGCATTGCGTATTGTATCATTAGTGTTCCCATGCGAACTCGGAACGAACTCGGTTATGAAATGACTGATCTGATAGTGGGAAGATCGCCCGACCTCTATAACGCTATAGAAACTTGTTTTTAACGTAGAAAACCTTACATGCATAGGTTAAGCAAATGAAGTACCAACACTTCCTGACAATGGCTGCCTGTCGAAGAGATGGCTTTAGAGACTGCTTCACTCCATTCGCTTCACGTCCTTTACTGGTCGTTGTGCCAACTTATAAACAACACTTACTTATTTATTTTATTTATTTAGATGTCTTTGTTTTTTTTCAAATCGCAGGAACTGCATTGGCCAAAAATTCGCAATGCATGAAATAAAAACAATCGTTGCCAAAATGATCAGCAGGTGAGTTTAACACCTGGCTTACACTATGCCAAAGATCAATAGAAAGCAATATTCAACTATAAAGACAGAGACCCGCAGAACCTCTATAGAAGATTTTGCACAGTAGAATCGATTAGACCAGATTAGATTAGATTAGACCAGATTAAATTAGATTAGACCAGATTAAATTAGATTAGACCAGATTAGATTAGATTAGACCAGATTAGATCAGATTAGATTTCATTGCAGGGGCATGGGAGCCGATTGGCTAGAGCGCTTTGCTTGTAACTGGTTCGATTCCCTTCTATACCCAAAACGGTTTCATGCCTCGGATTCTGGTTAAATTACACGGGTACTTTGAGCGCGTAATATATGCAATATTAAAATAATAATTATAATAATAATATGTATAATGATAATAATGATGACGATGATGATAATAACAATGATAATGGTGATGATTCCTGATGATAATAATAATAATAATAATAAAAATAATAGTAGTAGTAGTAGTAGTAGTAGTAGTAGTAGTAATAGTAGTAGTAATAGTAGTAGTAGTAGTAGTAATAGTAATAATAGTAATAGATAATAATAATAATAATAATAATAATAATAATAATAATAATAATAATAATAATAATAATAATAACGATAATTATAGCCTAATAATAATAACATAGTTTTAATAGCCTGAGGGAATAGAACTACCTCGGGTAAAAATGATGATAATAACGATAAGAGCATCAATCGAGCGGAACTGAATAGAACAAAATAGAATGGAATAGAATTAAATGGAAAGAACTGTTACTGAATGGAATAGGCCTTACAATTAATTGGATTAGATAAGCGTAGACTAGACTAGGTTGCAGCATACTAGGTTATATTAGAATAGCGTAGATTAGCTTAAAACAGACTATGCTGGGTTAGAACTACACACAAATCACGCCATCGTGGATCGCCGGTGGCCAAGATAGGCGTTGTCTATGTTTTTGTTCATGTTTATGTTTTGACCCTCTTTGATGGACTATTTTGTCATATACGGAAACTGTTAGAGATCATTTTCACATTTTCAGACTTCTATCTGCCCGCCTCTAGATTAACAAAGATTTCAAATTGAATTGAAGTTGAGCATCGATCTTAATAAAAAAAATTAGGAGATTTTGTTTTAGTAGAGTCACTATGCATTAATACAATAAAAATTATCATTTGCGCGCTAAACTGTTTCATGCATAACAATATAGCCTTTGTGAGACAGAACCAAGGGAATGAGACACCTTGTGTATAATGTTCTAAGCCAAGCTGAGGGCAAATGATCTGACCCGAATCAAAGTCTCTCTCTCTCTCTCTCTCTCTCTCTCTCTCTCTCTCTCTCTCTCTCTCTCTCTCTCTCTCTCTCTCTCTCTCTCTCACACACACACACACACACACACACACACACACACTCACACACACACACTCTCTCACTCACTCACTCACTCTCAGTCTTTGTCCGTCTGTCTGTTTCTGTATCTCTCTGCAGTCTCCTCACTCAGTATGGGTAATGCCAGTATTATGAAGAAGATTCACGTTTCAATTAGTTCCAATGATGACTTCAGCTTAGCGCTTGCCTTTTAAGTCAGAGTCGGTTGACTGATAAAGAATTAGGCTGACGCATAATGTCGCTGTATGTTGTTTAATATTGATGTCACTCGTCTAGGTCCAAATATCAAATAGCTACGATGCTCAGTGCCAGCCTTAGGAGATATAGGCGGCTGCTCAAGGCGGCATTTTTAAGGGGCGGCAAATTCCGGCAAAACACACGATGGTCACTTCCGTCAAAAGATGTCATTTATGATTAAGGATTTTGAAGAATTAAAAATTAAAGGAACTTGACATTTTTAATATTCGTTGGCCATTTTAATATTCGTCAATATTCGTAAATTTCTAAAAATCTTAATATTCGTAATATGCGCATACTCGTTCTATGCATCTCTGTAAGCTACGTAGTATGCATGTATTCATGCATGCTTGTATGTAAGTATTCATGTACGAACGCATGTAGGTATGTATGTGCTTGTATGTGTGCTTGCAGGTGCGCATATTATATCTACATGTATTATAATATGCATGTATGCACGTATGTATGTGAGACATATGGGCAGCTCTCAAAAGCTGTTTAATCTGTTCATTATGATTGGTTTGCCCCGTGGTTGGCTAGTTAACAAAGGAATATAGTGTCTGAATGAAGCAGATGATAAATAGGATGAGGCATGCAAGACTTCTGAAAACGATAATCTGAGACGCAATCACACATAACCACATAAAGTGAAAGTCAATATGAACATGCATGGAAGCCAGAACAGTAACCAGTGGCGGGCCCAGCGCCTCTGATGAGTCTCTCTTGAAGTGTCGCTAAATACATTTCCAATACCAATACCATTACCACGTGAACGCGTGGAACTAGTTTAACGGATTTCTCACCGACGCTGAGATAACATAATGTTGAGAGTTTCTGGTCCAAGTGGCGACGATAGTGAGTAGCGTCGACGGGAATGAGCATCCTAGGCACGCGATAACGCCATCGCACAGCAGTCTCTCGTTAGCGGTAGAATCGAGTGGAAAACAGGTACTTGTTCAGCAGGATCGAATCCGCACTCGTTGGAGTAACGATCAAGGAAGCCTTCATAGGCTGAGGCTAAGGAAATAAAGTCGCTAACACTTCATACCCACGACTGCCTCAGGGCTAGCTTAAGGGACGACACTTTCTCTTCTTCTTCATCCATGTGACCCGTGAATCAGCTGATAAGTATGTATATCATTGTACCAGCTGCCAGATAGCGTCTTTTGGGGGTACTGTGAAATCTCGATGTTTCAATGATGAATAGATATGACGCAAACATTAAGTCCCATTTTGACAAATACTGCGGAGACCGATATTGTTTTCTGGCTTTAGGTGCCAGGCCCAAACGAGGAGTGTCTCGTCTGGCTGAAGAAAATGGCTGCGATGTCCACGGAGGGCTTCGGGCTCGGCTGGCTTGGTCCATTCTACCCTACTATTAACGTGTTTCATCCAGAAAGTGTCAAGCTCATCTTGAAAACTTCGGGTAAGCTTATGTAACTAAAGCCATCTTGGTCACTGGCGGATTATGGTCTTTCCCCTTCGAGTTCAAGGGAGGAACCAAACCGTAGTGGCGTCTTTATATACCCTTGACCTCGATAAATTTATAATCACTGGAAAATGATCCATAACAGTACCATGAGGAGGTCTATGAGCAGTGGCGGCTCTACAGGGGGCCAGGGGCACTTTGCCCCCCAACTGAGGTTGTGGCCCCCCAGTGGCCCCCCAAATTTTATTCCAAAATATTATGAAATATGGTATCATTTAATTTTGATATTTTCAAAGGTATTACTTACTTGCTTAAGCATGAAGCATGATGAAATCCGATGTTATTTTATCTGTGGTGTTTTCACAAACATGACCTATTTACTTCCTGAGAGTTTTTAATTATTTTCTTGTCGTATAAGCTACATTCCTGCTATCCATCACTGACTCTCTATCCGCAAGTATATTGAGTACAGGGTAGCTGCCCTGGTATGGCGACATCACCAGCTAAGGCTTCACCCAATTTACCTTCGTGAGCAATGCTGTCTGACTTCGGGTATCCACAATGCTTTACGGAAAAGGGAGTTCTTTGGTTTCGTTCGCTCATACTGCAACTATGAAGAATCGAGCCTTTTCAGTGGTAGGCCCAGTGGTTTGGAACGTCCTTCCTTTAGACCTACGCCTACACACTGAGACTCTATCTGAATCCTTCCTCAACAAACTTAAAACTGTACTACCTTGGTCTACCCTACCCAAACAGTGTGTATATGAGTCATTTTCTGCTATTAGATCAATTAGACATTTCTGTTGTCCCAACGATTTTTAAAATAAAACTCGCCATTATTATTTCAAATAAATTATTTCTATGAATTTACTATTGAGGAGATTATTGTTTCCATGGTTATTTTGGATATATGCTTTACTGTTTATTTTACCTGCTGCGTTTGAATTTGAAAATTGTCCACTCCGTTACCGTCACTCTCACAAAAGGTCGAAAATAACATTATAGAAATACGACTTCAAATGACAGTTTTTCAAAACTTTATGTGTTTCATAAACAACTTTTAAGCGCCTTTCATTTAAGAAGTTTGTCATTAAATGAAACAGTACTTATTGTGGCTAAATGAATTATTTTCAGCTGTCACCTGAAATAATGTCCACTCCGTTACCGTACATAAATCTTTGCACTACTACTTACTTACCAACATCTGGGTCAGGTGCAAATTAGTCAGACCATTTATGACGTCTGTGCATGTGTATACTTCGTTTATATGCTGACTTTTCAAATAGATGCAGTAATAATTTGGTTTGAAAGGTGTAATCTACGCATGATACGTTTAATAGGTGTCCACTCCGTTACCAAGAATTAATCTACAATGAAGATGCTCATGTAGTCAAAAATTTTCAGGTTTTATCTCCTAAATGAAAAAAATTGATATGTTGAAAAATATGGTCCGAAACGTGGGCGATAAAAAGTTTATTTCATGTTAAGTTGAAAATGTCCACTCCGTTACCTGTCCACTCCGTTACCTCTTACACAAGAACGTATTGTATATTTTGGTAACGGAGTGGACATTTAATGGTAACGGAGTGGACATTTCTTTTAAAAAATATGTTTTATTACAACAATAGCTGCACAGATATGTTTTTACTCATGTGTGTTAAGATAGAATTAATTTTCCTTTTATATATTTTCATAACTATACATGTGTGAAACATAACTACAAAGTTTTGTGGATTTATTTGTACAGTTAAAGTTGCGGTAACGGAGTGGACATTTCTTTTAGTGCAAGACAATGCTGTACTGCATGTTACTGACTCATACTGAGTTGATATTGTGAGTTTACTAGAAATGTAGATAAGTGACACAATATAGTTCAGTGTAACATGTAGTTATTTGGCGTTGCTTTAGTTTTCATTCAAATTTATGGAAAAGCAAGTTTGGTAACGGAGTGGACATTGCTAATTTGGGTGTTGTCAAAATACTTCTAAAAACTGATGAAACTAGAATATTAGTGTGCAACAGAGCCCATATTTCTTAACTACATACACTACTGGTCAACCTAAGATGAATAAATTATTAATTTTAAAGAAAATTTTTTCTTGCATCTCCAAAAGTGAAATTGATCTAATAGCAGAAAATGACTCATATATAATATTCGGGATTTGTCCTTTTCGCTCGCCAGTCCCCACCAGACGGGGGCATAGTATTACATTGTTCTGGCTATGATGGTTGCGCGGGTGATCAGTTGTAGAGAATCTGCAGATGCACCATGGTTTTTGAGTGTTTTAAGGGCGAAGATTGAAGCAGAGCCACTTTTGACGACTTTGTTGATGTGTTCCGTGACTGAAAGTTTTTCATCGATGGTGACGCTGTTTCCATTTGTGTCTTAACTTGAGGCTGTTGATTAAACAATTCATGTAAACAAATATATATATATATATATATATATATATATATGTAGCTCCAATACAGGTCTCTTTGTCACCATTCTCACTTTTGACGAAAATAGACTGGCCCCTCCATCTGTTTCCCCGGCCCCCCGTGGCCCCGTTGCAAAAGTCTAGAGCCGCCACTGTCTATGAGAGGATAGGTGGGGAAACCATATGGATGCAGTCTGTTTAGACTTTGCCAAGGCTTTTGAGAAAGCACTTGTCCTTAGTTAGACTGACCAAATACTGAGAGCATGCGGAACTAGAGGGGAGGTCATGGATTCAAAGCCATATATCATACAAAAGGTAAGAGGCGAGCATAGGATACACGTTTTTATAACAAAACAGGAGGGATGTGAAGAGGGATGTCAAAGAGAACAACTTCATGGGCCACCACCACGCCCCAAAAACCCATCACCACCACCACTATCACCACGAACATCGCCAACACCAGCAACACCACAGCCTTTGTCTTTTACCACCTCAATATTTCATCCTTTTCGATTCAGCTAATTTCTCAATTAGTATATTTTTTTTCAAAATCACAATTCCACTGAAACTTATTCCTGTTTGATCTTTCAGAACCGAAACCGCTCAACGTGGGAGGGTACTTCAACGTCCTTCCGTGGTTGGGTGATGGTCTGCTGTTGGCTGGGGGCAAAAAGTGGGAGAGGAATCGTCGATTACTCACCCCAGCCTTCCATTTCGACATTCTGCGACCCTATATGGGGGTTAAGAACCGATGCACCGACATACTCATCGTAAGCAGTATCTAATCTAATATACTCTTATCTACTCTAATCTGATCGATCCACTTCAGCTAAACTCAAATTGGAAGGAAAATGACAGGCTCTGGATCCACAAATAATAGATTGCTTGATGAAAGTAGCTTGTTTTAATTGTGTAGGATAAATTGGAGAAATTCGCCGAAAGAGACGAATACTTTGAAGTAATCAGTCACATCAGTCTGTTGACCCTTGATGTCATTCTAAGATGCGCTTTCAGCTACGACAACGATTGCCAGCTAAGAGGGTATGCACTGCTTTAACTAAGAGGATATTTACTGTTCTATCTGATAGGGATGCACTGTTCTTACTAATAAAATATTCACTGCTATGACAGTAGAAGGATAGACCACGTTATGCCTTGTGATGAAAATATGTTATATAGTGCAGTGGGATGTTAATTTCCTATATACTATGTTATGTCAAATTAGGAAATTACATAGCAACGTCAGTATCTCTACAGATTAGTATTAATTTTGAATTAGGAACTTCTATAGCGCCAGTTTGCAATGTAGAAAGCTCCAACCGATGACTTTATGTAATGTAACGTCATGTTGTAGTATGCCATGTTGTGTTGTGCTATGTTAATTTCCGTTATGTCGAAGTAAAAAGTTAAAAGTATCATTAGTATTTCTTCACAATTATGTCAATCATTAATTATCAACTTCTATATCCCCGGTTTGCAATGCAGAAGGCTTCAACCGATGGCGCACCAAACCGAAGCATAATAGGGTCATTACCTGTCTGGAGAGAGACAGAGACAGAGACAGAGAGACAGAGGCAGAGATAGAGAGACAGAAAGACAGAGACAGAGAGAGAAAGAGAGCCTGATGCGGATAAGCAATTTGAATTATAAGTTTTAAGTCCAGTAACTGATCAGAAAGAAAAGAATGGCCGAAATTCTAAATCCTATGTCCAGCAACCGAGAAAGCTCGTTCACCAGAGACATTTCAAGTATTAAATACTAAATACAGAGAAAGACAAGTAGATTATCTTATTCAGTTGTGGGAATGGCGAGTTTGTCTGTAAAGGGTCAAGGCCAAATCACGAGGGAAAAATCAACTCTATTGATCATGTTCGAAGAATGGAATTGAGTGGTTAAGCAACGACTTCCACCTCTGTCAGCCTTAAGTATTAGCGCTATCAAAAATATAATAACCATCATTTTCTTTCAGAGATTTCTAATAACCAAGAATAACCTGCTAAACATTTCTTCGTTTTAGGGAGAGTCATCCGTACGTCAAAGCCGTTAGTTCTCTCGCCGATGCAACCGTGTATCGAGCCCTGTAAGTATGAAAGATGACCCACACACCCACACACACACCTACACACACACACCCACACACACACACACACACCCACACCCACACACACACGCATATATATAGACCACGATTTAAATATGTATATATATATATATATAGACAAATATATATGCAAGTTAAATTTTTTGATAAAAGATGTTAAATTATTATATTTGATGGACAGAAAGCCGTGGTTATACCCGAACTTCACTTTCTTTTTAACACCAACGGGTAGACAGTTCAGAAGAGACTGTGACTTCGTACACGGCGTTTCAGATGAAATAATTCGGAACAGAAAGGCAGTATTGGTATGACACTATCTAAGGCATATTCTTTAAGATTATTAGGCTAAACAGAAAAATGCTCTTGCAAAATGATGCATAAAAATTATGATTTGTTATTTTCTCGTATCTCAGTTTCTCGTATCTTCTTGTCCTTAGTGAATACTACTGTTGCTGCTGCTACTACTGCTGCTGCTGCTGCTGCTGCTACTAATAATAATTATAATGACAATATTAATAATATTAATATTAGCAGACACACGAATAATTTCAAGAAACAATTATAATATTTAAAACAATGGGGAACATTCAAGTTGCGCGTAATTTTGTTAAGGTGAGCTGTATTTTATTTATGGCAGGAACGACTTGGTATGGACACTGCTGCGCAGAACCGTTATCTGGACTTCTTGGACATTCTGCTGACCGCAAAGGACTCAGATGGACATGGATTGACCGATCAGGAAATCAGAGACGAAACAGACACTTTTCTTTTCGAAGGTCAGACGCTGTATTCGTTTGATGGCATCCGAACATTTATATAGTGCATTTGCAGGAACCTCTTAAATTAAATTTTGTCAATTCCCCATCAAAGGATCATTCACTTAAAAGCAGATGGTGAGGAACGACCAGAATATTCGAACAAAGATCGCTAAGTATATTGCGGAAAGTCACCGGTGTGGTTGGTGGAATATTCTAAACTCTGTCAAAAATATCTGTACAAAATGACAGATGATAAACAGAATTAGCAGCTCAGCAGCACAACGTTAATATAGAGAGAACTAAAATGAACAGAACTTAAAATGTTAACGAATCCCTCTTTCTCCTCTCTCTTTCTCCCTTTCATTCTCTTTCTCTCTCTGTGACGATTAACTGTAAACTTTACACAACTCTAACAACTGTAGCTTAAGATCACAATACTGGATGCATTTTGAACAGGACACGACACAACAGCAAGCGGTATATCATGGAGCCTCTACTCACTGGCCAAATATCCGGAACATTTGAAACGATGTCAAGAGGAAGTGGACGAAGTTCTGAAGGGAAAAACTAACAAAGACATCGATTAGTAAGTACACAGGAATATTTAAAAAAAATGTGGCGCTATAACGCGAGATATGTTTTGAAATCATTATCGTTAAGAGCACTCAGCTTTATATTAACCGCTAAATGCAAACAAGGGGCGAAGTTTCGTTCCTATAGGTAATTTGATGTAGTGTAATTTCCAAAACTTGTAATTATTGCATCGACATATAATTCTAATTCCTCACACTGACCATTTAGTCAACTAGGTCATCTGATTACATTTCTCTCGTCATATCTAAAGATGGAATGTTCTCTGTAAATGAGCTCTTTGTCATTGTTGCACTTATTATATTTTAAAACTCTTTCACTTTATTTGTTCCTTGTTTTCAGTCGCTCGTTTTATTTCGTTCTGAACTTAGGAACTACCTTTTCAGTTTGCAAAACATAGCCTCAGTGATTTAGTTGAGTCCACCTAAGTCGAGTGCGGGTCTAGTCCGAGTCCACCTTGGCCAAGTCCGAGCCGAGTCCGAGTCCGAGTCCAGAGGTGTTCGATTCCGAGTCGAAGTCACTAAAGATCAAATCAGAGTCCATCAACATAAAAATACACTGAAACACGCAATTCAATGGCATAGAAAAAAATAACAATACTATTTATGCAGAAGGAATTGTTAATGTAATTTATCCAAATTACACTTGAAACACACAAAAGTAGATAAAGTTTTGTTCGATAATCTGGCACGATGAAGACGCACAAAAATTCTTCCACTCAACACGCCTTCAACAGACGCAGTCGTGGTGGGAACAGTTAAAACTGTAAATACCACTAAGTTCAGACCAGAAATCGTGACTCGGAAACCGAGTCATCGAGTCAAATTTGAGTCCGAGTCAGAGTCGTAACAGTTCGATGCGTGTACACCACTGTGTTTCTTTTAACCTTTAGCGATGACCTTCCGAAGTTGAAGTATCTGACGATGTGTATCAAGGAGTCTCTGCGTATCCACACAACCGTTCCAGGTGTTCAGCGAGTGACGACCAAGGACATGACGATCGGCGGAAGACATGTTCCAGCTGGAACCATGGTCAACGTTATTCTCTACTGTCTGCACCACATCAAGGAGGTGTGGCCTGATCCGGAGGAGTATCGACCGGAGAGATTCTCTCCCGAAAACCTGCAGAAGATGGATCCGTACGCCTTCTGTCCATTTTCAGCCGGACCAAGGTCAGATATGGAGGGTTTTCAAGATTGTAGACAAAGTTCTTGGTAGGGTCAAGGTGAAGGCTGAATTACAAAGCAGTGCTGCGGAGCTTATTGGTTTATTATCCATTTTAATGGTTGGCTTCTTTATGTTTTTTTGCACGATATCGATATGCTCAGTGAACTAACACATATCGAGTCGTTTAATATCTGGGCGACTGTTCTCTGAAATGCCAGACCCTTGGACAATCATGTATGGCTTCCTTTAGAGACCGTGAATAAGTTTCGGCATAAGTTTGGGATTTCAGAATGCTGTCCTGTTTTCTCTCACCACCTTGGTTTCTTCTAATAATCCTCCAAATTCGAACACTGATTGTGTATGAGACTACAAACACGGAATTATAGTGTATTGAATATTATTTGTAAGAAAACTCCTCCAATGCCGTCCTCCGGAGATGCCAGTCCCAATTATAGATAAAGGAGGAGGGCGACAGCAAGCGTCTTTGTTATCCAAATTTGCAGGAATGCTCAAGGGTATAGCTTTGCAGTGAATGAGATTAAGATACCAGAGATATACGGATTGTTTGGAAACTGTTTTTGCAGGAATTGCATCGGGCAGCACTTCGCATTGCACGAGATGAAGACAGTGATAGCAAAAATCATCAACAGGTGAGACATAGAAGTAGAGAATGTCACGTCCATCTCTGCGTGAAAAACTAATCGACGTTGACTGAATATACACTTATAAAAGCTCAAATAACCATTCATTCATTCATTCATTCATTCATTCATTCATTCATTATGAGAATTTATATAACGCCCCTTCAAGAAACCTACTGAGCAGCGCTCCCAGCCCAGCCACGACTAAAGAAAAAAGACTTGAGTGACTTATAAAGCCCAGTTGGGTTGATCAGGAGTAATTAACGCAGCTCTAGCGGGAGATCATTCCAGATTGAAGGGCCCACAACTGAGAAAGCTCGGCGTTGTCTGGTAGCCAAGCGCGCCCGTGGAACTATAAGTTCACCCCTCATCGCAGAACGAAGCACCCGACGCGCCGCTACGTCGGACACTGGGCGGCAAAGATCGCGCAAGTCGGATGGAGCAAAGCCAAGAACACAGCGTGAAATCATGGCAGCAATGAGAAAAGGTTTTACACAATGCTTCTTCAGACCACGAATTGCAGCATATTTTCATGCAACCATTTCGATCGATTTACCTACGCAGTTATGTGCACAATATGTAGCACGCGGATGAAAATGGTGCTGGATATGATGTTGACGTTGAGAATGCTCATGCTCTTGTTGTTCGATGACGAAGGTGATTATGTTGTTGCTGCTAATGATTATGCTATGGTTGTTGTTGATGATGACATGATGATCACGACGACGATAATGACGACTACAGAAAGGTCTATGTATTGCAGCCTATTGTCATATATATAAAATTATTCATACATAATTTATGGATCGATCTCAGCTGAGGTATTTTAGCACGTGTTATTATTAACTGTTTGCCAATATACGAAGCATCTGGATTTCTGGACGAGTTATATTTTACTTTGTCAGATTCGACCTTTCTTTGCATCCCGGAAGAGAAGTCAGACATCGAATTGCAATCGTCATGAAAGCCGAGGACGGAATCTACATGAAAGCAACGCCTAGAAATGTCACCTAACTGTTGACACCCTACGAAACAACTAGTTTTAAAACCACATTCCTTGTGTCGGGATATAATTCTTGACCTTCCAACCTCGGATCGTTCTAACAGAAGACACCTACATAGAAAACACTCAATCATGCCAGATAGTCACAACTGCTGTACCTGGAATATTTTCAGTGTGGTTCGGAACTAGGTTTAAGGCTCGTTTGTTTCACTGTATACCTTGATGCTGTTTCGTCCGATTTATTTTTTTCGACCTGGCTTATTTAACGAACTGTAATTTTGACTGCGAATTCACATGAAAGGACCACCAATGTCATTATAACAGCAGCTCTAACTAAGTCACCATATTGAATTTAA
Organism: Aporrectodea caliginosa; assembly: GCA_020284085.1. Lineage (NCBI taxonomy): Eukaryota > Metazoa > Annelida > Clitellata > Crassiclitellata > Lumbricidae > Aporrectodea > Aporrectodea caliginosa. The sequence goes on along the minus strand of JACEVL010000496.1, from coordinate 469,785 downwards.
TTAGACAGTGTTCTGAGAGACCGAGCCATAGGTCTTAAGTTACGAGTGTTCGTCATAGCCTGTATGTCTGCTTGTCGTTTGCTGTTCATGTGACTCTCTCTCTCTTTCTGTCTGTCTCTGTCTATCTGTCTGTCTGTCTGCCTCTGTTTATCTGTTCGTGCCTTGATCTCACACATGCTTATTCTAAATTGAGTGGCCTACCAACGTCACCATATCATGTTCTATTAATGGTCGATGTGATTTAAAAAAACTCATGAGACAACCCACTAATAATGGGTCAATATATCACTCAAGATGTCAGAATAAACGAACACCTTTTGATTTATCCACATCACAGGAACTGTATAAGTCAGCACTAAGTAATGCATGAAATTACAACAATCATTGCCACAATCATAGATTAAAGCTGATATAAAGCCAATCTTAGGTCAACGAGTAGGTCGTTTACGAAGCTGGACTTCTATACGAAACTTGTCAACTTTCAACATTCCTGTTAACGAAAAACACAACACGGGCTGCTAAAGCTCTAATGAATATTTCGTTTTGTATAATTGAGCTCAGTAGTTAGACAGTTGTTTTCGTGACCCAGAAACCAACCTGCTGATCCTTAGGCCTATGCAGCCTATGCAGTAAAGCCATAAGCGTAACTATTCATATTGACGTGCTTTTCACTATGCCTCGTTGCAGGACTAGGTCGCTAAAGACACTGCCTGCAAATAGCTTCAGGTGTAGGCCCTACAGTGTAGGCCTACAGTGCTCTTGACATTCTGGTATTCCCAGTGTGTTCGTTTGTTTGATAAAACCACGACGTACCACTTTCATGAGCAGAAAAACAGCGTATATATCTCCGTTCGTTAGGTCATCTAGCCTACACTCAGCGTCTGCTGTAAGTCACATTTTACCTCCATTCATTCATTCATTCCTCAAAGCATTTATACAGCGCCTCTCCAAAATAACCATTCGGAGCTGTTCCCAGCTCAAACTCGGCAGAAAAGAACAGTTTTGTAGTGTTCAAAGGAAGTGCATGCAGAACCGTAGCTAAGACGACACGCAGATCCTAAGGGAGTTTGTTCCTGGTACAGTAGATGGATCAACTTCCAACATTCAAATTGACGAATCCGCCACAGCGGAGTACGTGAAACAATTTTCAAGTGACCACCGTTTTTGAACCTAGTGATTACCAAAACTGATCAACAAAGGTTCATTTGTTTCGATAAGATTACTGTGACCTAACTTCATGACCAAGAAACAGCTTCTTCTCCGATAATGTTGTCTGTAATGACAAGGTGAGCGGTAGGCCATATGTAATCTCGCAGTCAAGGGCCTCGTTGAAATCTGAACTTCGTCAAACCTTTATCCGTGTCTGTAACTGGGTTACTGGCTCTAGGCTAATTAAACTTGACAGCGACTGAAATATATTGCACAAAAAGTCAAAAATGTCTGAAACCGTTGTTACAGTAGAGCTCCGTAAACACAATGCACACTTCAGCTCCAGACTGCGGTATTGCCTGTCGAGGTACCTCTTTGTGGTGAGACTCCTTTCAACATGTATGTTCAGCTAAGTTTAGGTTGCAGTTGCTAAGAATAGTTAGATAGACATGTGGGCAGCGCCTTTGTGAAGTACTTAAAAGACTTTATGCAAACACATTAAATGTTAACAAGTACCTGCTTGAGCCTTCTATTCTGCACGTATATACGACCAATGCTGCCGCTATTATCTCTCTCCACGAGTCCACCTTGAGGACTTGAGTTGATAAAGCGCTTCTGATGGAGCTAATCTCCTTAGCAAAGCATAAGTCTAGCACATACCGACAGACAAACGAACCCGCCGACAACCACATTGAACCTCTATCGAGTGTGCACTCTTGAGATTATCGAGTCTAGGCCTGTCGTTCGTCCACATGTATTTGTGCAAGTTATATTGAAGAACCTGGAACGTCTATATTCGCAGATATCTTCTGTCGTCAGAATGCCACTCCCATCGTCAGGGTTTGTCGTCTGGACTGTGATCGTTGGGTCTCTGCTTTATGTTCTATTCACCTTCATTCGGTTCCTCCTTCGTAATCGACAACACAATCGATTCGTGAAGAACTTTCCCGGTGACCCTCCACACTGGCTCTTAGGAAATTTTTTTGACGTAAGCAACACGTTAGAGCAATCTTAACATACAAAAAGCTATATAATATGGTGTGCATGTTTCTACAGACTATATGTGTGTATTCATGTGTAAGATAAACATGTGTGTGTAAGTTTGTATGTATACATGTGCGTGTATTTATGCATGTAGGTATGTTTGTGCAAGGCAAGCCGTAATAATAATGGATGCACTAAGGATCTTGTTTCTGCCTGGTTATTGCGATTGGCCTGCAACATGGGTGGATAGTTATCAGAAGAATGATATGACTGAATGAATGGTGAGGAGTTTTCAGACGAAAATGAGGGCAGGCTGACGGAAGCACTAATCGCAGGATTACTATGCTCTAGATTATGTAATGTCGATTGTCATTAAGAGCAGACATTTAATCATTATGTAAAAAATCACAGTTATAATAATAATAATAATTACGACAATTTATATGGCGCCGTAACACGGCCATGCCGTTACAAGGGCGCCTTACAATATACTTATAGGACGATGTAACGATAATGATTATTTTATCAAAGAAGTTTAAGTCGCATGTTACCCGTTTCTAGTTTCGGTTTCCTGTTTCTGGTTTTAGTTTCCAGGTCCAAACGACGAGGGTCTTGTTTGGATGAAGAAAAAAGCTGCGGGATTCTCAGAGGGCATTGCGGTTTCGTGGTATGGTCCATTCCATACAACCGTTAACCTGTTTCATCCTGAAAGTGTGAAGATTATCTTGAAAACAGCAGGTATGCAGATGAAGTCATTTCGGTCGCTGTCGGATTATCCTGACTCTCTTTCGAGTTCACGAAATCATAGATAGAATGATCGCCGTGATAAAATAATTTATCATCAATGGTAGATGATCTGCTACATTTCAAAGAGGATTTTCTTTCAGTGGATGGATTGGGGAAAGCCTATAGATGTAGTTTTACTGGACTGTGTCATGGCATTTGACAAAGTATCTGACAGACGGATGGCCAAAACTTTGCTGCAATACGGGAACATAGAGCAATTATTATACTAACATGTATTAAAAGCTGGTAATTGTTCAGCAGGTAAAAAGGTGGGCACAAGAGACGTAATCTTTTTTACCCTGGCAGGAGCTCCAAAGACAAGTAGTATTAATTTGTAGCATCGACAGAGACTGTGGGATTTTCTTAAAATTGTAAGTTTGGCGGATGGTAGGAAACTATTGGTGCAGTGGTTGGCTAAGAAGGAATGGAGAGACAGAGCAATGTTCATATTGTAACATGACATGGATATTGCTTTTTTAAATGTGTTACAATGCTCAGTGGTGCATTTGGAGAACAGAATCAGATGGTATCACGATGTAAATAAGTAAGTAAGTATATTCTTTATTACACCACTTGAAAACGCACAATGGGACATACTGCATTAAACAATTATTATTATACAACGAAGTAATAATGAGAAATTAAAGAATGATGTAAATTAAAATTTGAGTAAGTGACTGAAAAAACTATTATAAATAAGTCGTCTATAGAGCATGTGTGAGTTAAGGTATTGAAACTGAGTGAGGAAGAAGAGTGAAAAGGTGTGAGCTTATAAACTTAGGCCTACCTTTCGTTGACAAAATGATTGCGGTCAGGAAAAGATAACAGTTACTGAGAAAGTACTACCCTGGACTGAGACGACACTGTCACTGGGTCAACAGCTCATGGCCGACGATTGGCCGAGTCTTGCGATGGGACCGCTTGCCATGGATTCTTGTTTATTCATTCAGAACCGAAGCCGCTCCAAGTGGGAGGGTACATCAACGCCCGTCCGTGGTTGGGCGATGGTCTGCTATTGAGTGGGGGCAAAAAGTGGGAGAGGAATCGTCGACTGCTCACTCCAGCCTTCCATTTCGACATTCTGCGACCTTACATGTCAGTTAACAACCGATGCACCGATATACTCATCGTAAGCACCATCCTATATAATCTGATCTAGGTTAGTCTAATATAATTTAATCGGATTTAGTTCATCATGATCTACTCTGATTTTATCTGAAATAATTCAATCCCATCTGAATCTGTCGAATCCAATTCTGATTTGATCCATCCTGGTCAGGTCTGGTCCCACAACGACAGATTACGCTACTACCGCCATCTAGAGAACTCTGCCTCAAAACGAGTGAGTGCCACATTAGAGAGGGCTATAATGCCGTCATAAGCCGAGGATGAGAAGCTGAATTATTCGCGATTGACATCCCTGATAATTTGGCTGGGTTAGTTAAACGGGCTTCAAAATGTTTAAGCCAATGACTTGTGACAGCAGGCACTAGGATGCTTTCCTGCTGCAGTACCCGATAATTTTACACAAATACTATATTACTCGTGTTCTTTTGACCTCAGCATGCTATTGCTCCCTTTTGAGTTACTTAAAGGGCTCTATACAAGTGTTCTGATATATACAAACATCGGCTCCATTTTGCACATAGCAGTACCAAAATATTACTTTACAGCCTGACTCAGATGAGCACTCTGGACTTGTCCTTTCAGCCAAACTCAGATCTAAGGGTCATGGCAAACTTGGTCTCGCACTGGATCCCTAAATGGTAGAATGCTTGAAAAATGGTTCATGGTTTTATCGAATAGGATAAACTGGAGAAATTTGACGAAAGAAACGAATACTTTGAAGTTTTCACTCACATCAGTCTATTGACCCTTGATGTCATTCTGAGATGCGCCTTCAGCTATGACAACGACTGCCAACTGAGAGGGTATTCACTGCTTTAACTAAGAGGGCATTTACTATTCTATCTTAGAGGGTGTGCATTGTGCTTAGTAATAAAGTATTCACTGTTGTGACTAAGAGGTTGTTCACATTTCTAAGTAAGAGGTATTGGTGTTCTAAATATGAGACAATTCGCTGTTTTCACTTAAATGAATTTAATGTTCTAACGAAGAGGATAGATAGTTCACTGTTCTTTTAAAGAGTGCATTCATTCATGGTTCTAATAGGAGGCTACGCACTGTTTTCATAAGAGGGCATTCTATGTTCCAACTAAGAGGCTTTTTACTGTTCTAAGAAAGAGGCAATTCACTCTTCTAGCTTAGAGGGAATGCTAATAATGTCGGCTTCTTTATATTGTGACGAAATGAAAAATTTACGGTATTTTAAGTATTCTTTCGACATAGGACGAAACACAATATAACAGCATTTAACATAACATGACAACAAGGCCAAGTCACGAAGGAAAATGCAACCCTGCTGATCGGGTTTTTATAAGTGGTATGTGACAATAGGCTGCGGTTTAGACCTTTCCACCTTTAGCATTAGCCTCGCAAAAATAACCAATTTTCTTTCCGATATTTCACATAGCCAGATAAACCTGTTATTTATTTTTTATTCCTTTAGGGAGAGTCATCCGTTTGTCAAGGCCGTTAACTTCCTCGCCAATACAGTTATGTACCGATCACTGTGAGTATGACAAACCGACTGAACAAGGGGAGGGGATGGGAAGGGGAGTGAACGGAAGAGGGATTGTTATTGAATTTACCGACTTTCGATCGTGATCAAGGCTCTTTCTTTTGACCGTCAGCATATGAACTCTTTATCGAAGGAATTCACCGTCTTAGGACGGGCAAGCATCTAATATTATTTAATTATAAATTTTATGAATTAACCACGAAATCAGTATACGCATGAATATATATAATATCATATATACACGATACATATATATATATACAGTATGTATGTTGAATTTATGGCTAATAGATGATTTGTATATTTGATTAACAGAAGACCGTATTTATATCCGGATTTCATCTTCTACTTAACACCAGTCGGGAGACAGTTCAGAAGAGACTGTGACTTCGTTCATGGCGTTTCAGATGAAGTCATTCGCAACAGAAAGGCAGCGCTGGTATGACTCTAGCTAAGAAATATTCTCGAAGAACTATATACTGTAGACGATGTTCTTGCTCTGAGGACAATAAAGATGGAAACGAGAATTATTAATATTTCTGGATTTTAGCCTTTGAGTCAAGCACCAATAATAATGATAATTTTATGAGTAAATCTTGCTAGAGTCACAGATATGAAAATTCGAAAGCACTTGAGACCATTCAAGCTCTATCAGCCGTTGTATTCTGTATTTCGTTTACTGCAGGAGCGCCTTGGTCCGGACTCTGTTCAGAAGAATCGCTATCTGGACTTTTTGGACATCCTGTTGACCGCGAGAGATTCCGACGGTCAGGGACTGACCGATCAAGAAATCAGGGATGAGGCCGACACTTTTCTATTTGAAGGTCTGTGTACATTCGTTTGCGCAGGAGAATTTATATGGAACCTTTTTTTAGAACCCATCAAAGACAATTGTTTGTAAGGATCATGTATAGAGAACCAACTGATTGGAAAGAGCATGCTACTCGAATAGAGATTATTAAGTTTTTCGTGGAAACTTACCTAGAGGGAAAGCAAATAGTTTTAAACTCTGCTAAGATTCGGTTGAAATAACGAGTGATGAAAGTATTATTTGCCGAACTTTAATGTAGAGTATCAAATATGTCAAGGACAATTTCTGAAGATTAACTCTATCACACAGCAGGTGTAAAGAGCAGTAACAAATGCATAGATCTTTAGGAACTGAAGCATACCATCACCGTACATTATAAAATGATTTTTCAACAGGACACGACACGACAGCGAGTCAGATATCATGGGCTCTCTATTCACTGGCCAAATATCCGGAACATTTGAAACGATGTCAAGAGGAAGTGGACGAAGTTCTGAAGGAAAAAACTAACAAAGACATCGATTAGTACGTAGACAAGAGAACCATGTTGGTAACAGTAATGTTTTGCTACTGAACGAGTTATTGTTTTATATCATTGTGGCTAACAGCTTTGCACTTTGACTAGTAGGCCTATTGAGCCACTGTGAATCGTTGCAATGCATAGGCTCTCGAGCATTATGCGTTACAACACTTTTACTAGAGATAATGAAGATATTATGTTACCTTGACTATTCATCTTTAAGTAAGTACTTTATTGACAGAGCATCGGTACCATAATATCACAATAGCAGCTGTCAGTATAAATTCAAAAACTTCCAGTAAATGATGCAAACGTCAAATGGTCAGTCCAAAATGTTCATATGGACCCGCTGAGGCTCGATTGGTTTTCATGAAAGTTTCAACAGCGGCATTTGAAGAAGGATGTTACCTATACTTGTTATCTTCTGTGGAATTTCATTATAGGCATATGAAGAAGTATGTAACATCTACTTTTAATGGTGTCACGACAACTCGTCGAACGACATTTCGTCTACGACACTTCGTCGAGCGACAATTCGTCGAACGACATTTCGTCTACTAAGTTATTTGATATTGTCACTTTAAAATGGAAGCTGGATTGATGAAAAAACTGTTTCCCGAAATGGAAGTGGGATTGATGAAAACATTCCTGTGTTGAAATAGAAGCTGAATTTATCAAAATATTTTTTCACGTAAAAATAAGCTGGAAATCAACCTGGATGCATGGATGAAAATGGGTTTCCATTCAACAGAAGCTGGATTGATGAAAATAATCTTGTCAGTAATTAGAAGCTGGATTCCTGAGAATATATAGCACGTTTTAGCGAAACTATAAGAAAGCGGCCTCTGTTGATTAGCCGTAATGGATACAGATATACTAGTAGACGAAATGTCGTTATACGAGCTGTCGTATACGAAGTGTCGTTATACGAAATGTCGTTCGACGAGTTGTCGCGGAACCACTTTTAATCTACTATGGTGATTCAATACAGGCATATGAAGAAGTATGCAACTTTTACTTTTACATGTAATCTGCTGAGGAGTTCCAATAGACGCTTGTAAACAAGTGTGCGGTGTTTTACTTTTACATGAATGTTCTGTTTGCGTCTCTGGTTCTTTGTCTCAAGGTCTAAACCAAATGCGTTACACCTTTACCTATTACCTTTAGTGAAGACCTTTCGAAGTTGAAGTACCTGACGATGTGCATCAAGGAGTCTCTGCGTATCCACACAACGGTTCCAGTTATCCAACGAGTGACGACCAAGGACACAACAGTTTTTGGAAGACATGTTCCAGCTGGAACCATGGTCGACATTAATCTCTACTGTCTGCACCACATCAAAGAGGTATGGCCTGATCCGGAGGAGTATCGACCGGACAGATTCTCTCCCGAAAACCTGCAGAAGATGGATCCGTACGCCTTCTGTCCATTTTCAGCCGGACCAAGGTGAGATATGGAGGGTATTCAAGATGAGGTCAAGGTGAAGGCATTGGTACCATGCAGTGGTGTCGAAACCATTTGGTATTAGTTATTGACGGCCACCTGCGTGTGATATGTGCAGTGAACCAGGACTTTTCAAAACGTGAAATGTTTTCGGTTGGTGAGTGGCCATGAAATTGTATTGTATCTAAAGATTTATATAGCGCCTCTCTCAGAATAACTATTCAATGCCGCCACTCAACCCTTCATGTTTCGCAGCTTACGTTTGATGATTTATCACCTTAACCACCGGTTGCATTGGTTTCCGAGTCACTTTAATTGCACTTTCGTTGTTGAAGTTCTAACGAAATGGTAATGCATTATTGTATTGTTGCAGTGATATTGTCTTCCTGCAATTATTCTGCTACTTCGGTGTTTTTATAGAGGTGCAAATCGAAAGAAAAGAAGGCCGAATATCTAAGTGATAACTCGGTTACTGAATTTTATTCGTGTGTTGTCAGTCAGAAGCCTAGATTAGTAGCAACCGGACGCGGGTCTCCACGGGATATCGCTCTCTGGACAACCCCTATGACGCGACGCAGCGCTCGCAAATATACTGGGGCTCTGCCTTAAGCTTTCGAGTAGTGCTTTTACACTTTCCAAATTATGATTACTGGATCAAAAAACCACACGGGTTTGCAGGTAATCTTCTTAAAACAAAAATTGCATACCTGTTTACAGGAATTGCATCGGGCAGCACTTCGCAATGCATGAGATGAAGACAGTGATAGCGAAAATCATCAACAGGTAAGATGAGGAAGGAGAGATTATTGCATCTAACACTGTTTTGTTGACTTATCGCCGCTGACTACTAGGAAATGCTCAAACAGACACAGAAATAGACTAGCCGTTACTCAGAAAAACAGGCGGACTTACAGACATTCGGAATTTCAAAATGATATAGGCAAACAAACCGAATAGGATTTTGCCTGATTTCGGTCGCGATGATGGTGATGCTTACGATTTTCATGTTGTTGATGACGATGCTGATGACGATGATGATGACGATGGTGACGACGACAAAGATGACCATAACATTTTGCACGATGATGGAGATGATGATGGTTATGAAGATGAAAATGGTGGCGGTGGTGATGGTGGTGATGATGATGATGATAATGATGGTGGTGGTGGTGGTGGTTGTGATAACGATGGTTGTGGCGGTTGTGGTAATGATGATAATAGTGGTGGTGGTAATTATGATGAGTATGATGGCGTTGGTGGTGGTAATGAGGATGATGATGATGATGATGGCATATGATATAGCCATAGGGTCTATATTATCTACAATTATGCATTCATTAGGAATTGGCCGATCTTAGCAAAGGATTTTGGTGTGTGACCCCGATAAAATGTTCTTCTCATTAGATGAAGTATATGAAGTGATCATAAATTTTTCATTTCTTCGATGTTAGATTCGACATTTCTTTGGATACCGGAAGAGAAGTCAGACATCGAATAGCGCTCGTCATGAAAGCCGAGGACGGAATCTACATGAAAGCAACGCCGAGAAAATAATGTCCTCTGATTGTTCTAGATCATACCATTCGAATCAATTAGGTTAAAGACCACGTTCCTTGTTTCGCGATATCTTCCTGTTCTTACGTTCTTACACACTATGCACGCTCTGAGAGAATACACCTAAACACTGAACCATGCTAAAAGACAATTGCTGTAATATCTCTATTGTGGTTAACAGCCAGGAATAAAATTAATTTGTTTCAACTCTCAATTGACTCCAGCTGTGTCTGACTTTTCTAACGGATGATGCGAATATACTTGAAGCGCCCATCTCTCTTGAAAGTTTATTCATTATTAAAACGGCAGTATAGAAATAATTGATAAGATTAGATTAAATTAAATTAAATTAGACAATGATTGGATTGGATTAGATTAGACAGTGACCGACCAACCCTTAATCGTAATCATAATCACGAGGTTTCTACAACGCCAAACAAAGCGAATTCGTGGGAACCAACTTATTCACAGGCGCTTAGTCAAAACAAAATCGATAGACGGGTGAGAGGTAAAAACCGGTTCCAAGTCAAGATCCAAAGGGGTCAGGCAGTAAGACGACTAAGGTGTTTAGAGCTGAATTTGTGAAAGAGTAGGGTCTTCAGTTTTGAGAGAAAGACCTGTGGTAATACGGCAATAATATTATGCGAGGCGTAGGATTGAGGCCCTGCGGTTTTGGGGAAAGAGTTGGACCGCTATATCATCCTGCATGTCGTAAGAGCCGTCTTATTGGAGTCCCTGCGGTTTCATGGGGAAAGAGTATGGCCGCTGTATCCTGTTGCATGTTGTAAGAGGCGACTAACGAGAGGTCCCTGCGCAGTTTGGTTATAAACATCCCCACTGAGGTTTTGTTGCGAACAAAGAAGAGGAAGATGAAGAAGAAGATAAGGTGATCATGATTATGACGACGGTGATTGTGATTATTTCATTATCGGACAAACATTGTATGTAAACGTAAGAATGCTGCAACAAAGAATATGATAATTTAACAGACGCTAGGTTTTAACTGCATTAAATGAGAAAAGATGTCGATAGAATTGGACTTAATTATCCAGCCTAATAGGCCTAAGAGTTTCATAGATTTGCTATAGAGTTGTGGGTCTAGGAGACTTCCCCTGGACAATTCCCCCGGACATTTCCCCCGGACATTTCCACCCGCCATTGCCCCCTGGATTTACCCCGGGGGTTTCCATAGGATGATAAAAATTGTTGTTGGCCTATCTAGGGACTTGTAAAGGATCCCTGGTGAAATCAGCCATCCTGTCCTACATGAGTTGAAAGGCAAAGCTCTCATTGAAGTTGTTTTAATGCAACAAACTCTTAAAAGTCTTATGACAATGTCAACGAAGACGATATCTCATTGGTGTCACCTTCCAAATGGTGGCCATCGCAATCACGTGAATTGATGCGAAATCATGTGATGTCAAATGGACGTTTCGCACTTCAACACCAGCTGTTTGAACAACTGCATCTAATTTTTGTTCTAAAAATTCAAAATATTTTACATAAGTTTATTTACTTCTCATAAATAAAAGAGCTGCTTTAAAGATTTTTAACGCAAGGAATTATAGAAGCAGAAGTTTTGCATAATTTCGAATTTCTAACAATAGAAGTCAATCAGCTGCTGTTCTTTCCGTGACCCAGATAACTTTAAGTCATTTGATACTATTTCACGAGCGTGACTTAAGTCTCTTGTTCAATGTCTATAGTTAGTACGTTAGCAATAAGGCCATATTTAATGTCAGTGACTGACCTTGCACTTTGAGGTTCGACAAAACTGTATCCGGCTTTGTAACTGGATTCGGCTTCGAGATATCTCGACAGTAGATTCTCGTTGTATGCCAAACTTCAACTGCAGTCTGCTAAATTGTCTGTCGTAGTAGTTCTCTAGGACTCACGCCTTTGAACGTGTATCTTCAGCCTATCCTAAGTCGCACTTGGTTAAGGTAAGCAAAACAACCATTGAGGCAACGTCTCTACGAGGCACCTAAATCGTTATTGTAACCTTCAAATTTCTAAAGAGCTACTCTAAAGACAAGAGCACCACAATAAGATTACCGTTGCCCTAGTACATCTTGTGGTCTGATATAACAAATCTGATAGAGGTAGGTAGACCATGTTCATCATATAGCTTACGCTGAGAAATTCTACGACAATTATCCAGTGCGCATTCACAGACAAACGAATCCGCTGACAACCACACCTTACCTCTATTATAGCTACGTCATTCGTCCATAAAGCCTTACGTTGAATAAATTGAATACCCTGGAACGTCTGTATTCACAGGTACCATCTGCTGACAGAATGCCACTCCGATCGTCAGGGTTTGTCGTCTGGACTGTGTTCGTTGGGTCTCTGCTTTATGTTCTATTCACCTTCATTCGGTTCTTCCTTCGGATTCGACAACGCAATCGATGCTTTAAGAAATTCCCATGCCGTCCGACACATTGGCTCTATGGAAATCTTCACGAGATATGCAACACGTAGGAACAGTCTTAGCATCTCTATAAACTATGTAGTGTGCATGTGTGTAACACATCAGGTGCGCTATTGTTGTAGCCAAAAAAATCAAGTGCGCCATAGCCTCCAGATTAGAATGTCTCTGCAATATGCACACATTTTTCAGATCTTGACCCAAGCATTAATTAAGTTTTCTGGTTTTAGTTTCCTGGTCCTAACGAAGATGGCCTTGTTTGGATGAAGAAACTAGCTGGAGAGAACCCAGAGGGTTTCGAGATGGGATGGTTTGGTCCATTCCACCCTAGTATTAACGTGTTTCATCCAGAAAGTGTCAGGCTCATCTTGAAACCTTCGGGTATGTAACTAAAGCCATCTCGGTCACTGGTGGATTATGATCTTTCCATTTCGAGTTCACGGGACGAACCACAGCTGGAGTGTGTTTCTGTTTATACCGTATACCCTGACCTCGATAAATTTATAATCACTGGAAGATTACCCGTAACAGTTCTACGAGGAAGTTTTATGAGAGGATAGGTGGTGAAACCATATGGATGCAGTCTATTTAGACTTTACACAGGATTTTGACACAGTGCTTGTCGTTAGACTGGCCAAATACCGCAAGCATGCGGAATTAGACGGCAGATTCACAACCATATATCGTACAGAAGGCAAGAGCTGAGCATAGGAGACACATTTTCTAGCTAAACTGGTGTCAAGAGGGATGCCAAAAGGAGCACGTCCATGGGCCGACACCACACCCCAAAAACCTCACCACTACCACCAACACCAGCGACAACACCAGCGCCACCACAGCCTTTGCCCTTTACGAATTCCTTCATCCTTCTTGGTTATAGCTAATTTATCAATTATAATAATTGTTTCAAAATCACAACTCCATTGTGAGATCGTCTGACACTAATTCCTGTTTGATCTTTCAGAACCGAAGCTACTCCATGTGGGAGGGTACTTCAACCTGCGTCCGGTGTTGGGTGATGGTCTGCTGTTGGCTGGGGGCAAAAAGTGGGAGAGGAATCGTCGACTGCTCACACCAGCCTTCCATTTCGATGTTCTGCGACCTTACATGGAGGTTAACAACCGATGCACCGACATACTCATCGTAAGCATTACCTGATCTGATCTGATCTGATCTGATCTGATCTAGTATAATCTAATCTTCCCGAGTCTATTATTTTGTCTATTTTAATATTAAGATACAATACACTATGACCTAGGCCTACTCTTATTTTATCTGAAACAATGTAATCAGATCTGAAGCTGTCTAATCGAATAATTCTTATCTCATCTGACCTAGCCTGGGTTGCTCTGGGGCCAACAATTGTAATCGTAAACTCAACATTTCTGAAGCGCTACTGTTAAGCTATGCGGCGCAGGGCACCAACTTATTCACGAGTGCTGCGTCATATCACAGTTGATTAGCCCTAATGGATACACTCGTAGGCGAAATGTCTGTAGACGAAAAGTCAGTAGACGAGCAACCTGCAAAACTCGGCCTTCTTGACTGAATCGACAGCCCAACCCAGCTAAGCCGAACCTCCTGAGTTCTTTCTGTATAAATATAGTCGCTGTCTTATTAGCTATTGACGAGACTGCAGTACGATAGAATATTCGAGTGTTCAGGGTTTGTTGTCAGCATCGTTGTTTACTGTTTTATGACTACAATAAATTTCATTACTCCCTTCTGGGCATCTTCAGTCGTCAACGGCCTTTGGGCCATGACCGGGTCATGGCCGAGGTACGAGCAACCATCATGCCGACCTAATCGTAGGCAGCGCCGACAAACGAATTGCGCCTGACTACGTTTAACATGCTACAACGTCATACGATACACATGTATATATACATGTCGGCCTATATTATACAAGTTGAATTTTTGGTTAAAAGATTATATATATTTTTGATGAACAGAAAGCCGTGGTTATACCCGGACTTCATCTTCTATTTAACATCAGTCGGAAGACAGTTCAGAAGAGACTGTGATTTCGTTCATGGCGTTTCCGATGAAATCATTCGAAATAGAAAAGCAGCATTGGTACGACATTAGGCTACTAGAGACATAGGCCTACTCCTGAAGAACTAAATAATGTAAAAAATGTTCTTGAAAAATGATTCATAAAACTTAAAAATTGTTGGCTTTCTATTGCCTCAGTTTCTCGCATCTTCTTGTTATTCAGATAATAATAATAATAATAACAATAATAATAATAATAATAATAATAATAATAATAATAATAATAATAATAATAATAATAATAATAATAATAATAATAATAATAATAATAATAATAATAATATTAATAGGGCCTAATATTAATAATAATAATAATAATAATAATAATAATAATAATAATAATAATAATAATAATAATAATAATAATGGGAACAACACTCGAGAACGCATACACGGCCTACACTTCAGCGCGTTCGCAATGGATGCAACTCGCCAGGATTTCCGACCCAACCGCCGTCCCCAGTCACAAACAATCACAATGGGATGGGCCGTTGCTGCAGGAGGTCTTATCGTCGGTTAGTGGTGCACTGCAGGACCCTTACGACCAGGCCAGACTAAGAGCGGTGCAGTTCCCTCATTCCTCCGACTGGCTACATGCCCTCCCGTTGACCGCATATGATCTGAGGATGAGCGACGAGGCCGTGAGAGTTGCGGCCGGTTTGCGCTTGGGCCTGGCCATTTGCGAGCCGCACACGTGCGCATGCGGTGCTCCGGTGTCGTCCAGAGGCTCACATGGCCTCTCCTGCCATTTGGGGTTTGGACGTCAAGCTAGACACTGCGCCGTCAACGATATCATCTACCGCAGCCTCAACAGAGCCGGCACACCTGCGGTTAAGGAGCCGTCTGGCCTCACCAGATCGGACGGAAGGAGGCCTGATGGCCAGACCCTGATACCGTGGGGCAACGGGCGGACCTTGATATGGGACGCGACGGTGGTGAATACCGTGGCCGCCTCATACATCCCTGAGACGGCGACCGAAGCTGGAAGGGCGGCGGAGTTGGCTGCCACAAGGAAACACACCAAATACGCAGATCTACAGAGGAGGTACACCTTCGTCCCTGTAGCCCTGGAGACCCTTGGCCCTCTCAACAGAGAGGGCCTCGCCTTCATCTCCGAGATGGGTCGCCGCCTGACGAAAATATCCGGAGACACCCGAGAGACAGGATTCATCCTCCAGCGCCTGTCGGTTACGGTCCAGCGTTTCAACGCGGTTGCCTTCCAGGGCACCATGTCGAGGTTGCCCGGCGCTGAGGAGCGACCACCTCAACAACACTAAGCCTTACCGTGTTTTAACAATGACAATAATAATAATAATAATAATAATAATAATAATAATAATAATAATAATAATAATAATAATAATAATAATAATAATAATAATAATATTGATGATGAAAAAAGTAATAATAGGACCTAGTAATAAAAATAGCAACAATATCAATAATAATGACAATAATAAAGTAAATATGACAATAACAATAAACTAATAATAACTGATTATAAAAATAATGATAATAAAATAATAGTAATGACAATAGCAATAAATATTAATAATTGTAGCCGCAGCCGCAACAATAATTTCCAGAGAGACATTTTTATTAATAACAAATATTCTGTAGCAAATCATCACCAGAGATATGAAAATGTCAAACAATGGAGAACATTCCTGCTACGTGTACCTTTGTTAAGGCAGACTGCATTTCGTTTATGGCAGGAACGACTTGGTAGGAACACTGATAAGCAGAACCGTTATCTGGACTTCTTGGACATCCTGCTGACCGCAAAAGACTCAGATGGACATGGATTGACCGACCAGGAAATCAGAGACGAAACTGACACTTTTCTCGCTGCAGGTCAGACGTTTGAACTCATCCGAACTTTTATGTATCGCATTTACTAGAACCTCTGAAATTCATTTGTCTGAATTCCCCGTCAAAGGATCATTCATTTAAAGGCAAATGGTGAGGAACGCCAAGAGTATTCAAATAGAGATCGATAAGCATATTTAAACTCTGTAAAAAAAACATTTGTATAAAAATGATGAATGATTAACAGAATTATCAGTCGAACGTTAATATAGAGAGAACGAAAATAAATAGAACTTAAAATGTTAAGGAATCGCTCTCTCCCCTTCGCTTTCTACACCTCTTTCCCTCTCTCCAATGATTAACTGTAACAATATACAGAACTTTAACAGCTGTAGCTTAAGAACATAATATGGGATGCATTGTGAACAGGACACGACACGACAGCGAGTGGTATATCGTGGACCCTCTACTCACTGGCCAAATATCCGGAACATTTGAAACGATGTCAAGAGGAAGTGGACGCAGTTCTGAAGGATTAAACTAAGAAAGAATCGATTAGTTTACTGTTTTTTCAGATAACCTACATAGTCTGCCTTTTTGTCTTAGTGGATATTATCTTCTGGATACTGATCGAATTACAACCTGGTTTCGGGGTGCCATAGGGTGATACTCGCGCATTTATCATAGGCGCACTAGAAGTAATTACTTAACTAATTTGATGTGATGCAATGCAATTCTTTGCTATACAGAAATAATGGGATTCGAGCCTTATACGCTCAGTGAAAGTAGCCTTGGCAACATCCTGTATACAAAGCCAAGTAGCCACATACAAACCTGTAATTAGAATGACCAATGTAATAAGCTGCGTTCCTGTCGGAATGATCGAATGAATAAACGAAAATTGATTGTTTGATGTGCGACGGGTCTTGCTCACTTTGCTGAGATCGGTTTTGTCCATAAGTATGAACTTGGGAGGAGTTTCTACAAAAGTGTGTTAAAAAATCTGTTTTCTATGCCTCCTGCTTCTGAAGAAGTTTCTCAGGAGACCTGTGAATGTGAGTAGTGCCTTAAACTTTAGTTTTCAGATGAGTTTCTATGAATGCGTGTAAACCACTGTGTTCCCTCATACCTTTAGCGACGACCTTCCGAAGTTAAAGTACCTGACGATGTGTATCAAGGAGTCTCTGCGTATCCACACAACGATTCCAATTATCCAACGAGAGACGACCAAGGACATGACGATCGGTGGAAGACATGTTCCAGCTGGAACCATGGTCAACATTATTCTCTACTGTCTGCACCACAGCAGAGGTTTGGATTGATCCGGAGGAGTATCGACCAGACAGATTCTCTCCAGAAAACCTACAGAAGATGGATCCGTATGCCTTCTGTCCATTTTCAGCCGGACCAAGGTCAGATATGTAAGGTATTCAAGGTTGTGGGCGAAGTTCTTAGTAAGGTCAAGGTGAAACCACAATAATTACAAATCTGTGCTTTAGAGATATATGGGTTTATTTGCCATTTATTTCAATGTTTGGCTGCTTCATGTTTTTGCACAAAACTGATAGAAGAAGTGAACTAACGCATGCAAAGTAAGTAAGTAAGTAAGAATATCCTTTAATAAACCAAATGCTAATCGCATTCAGGTTTACAAGCAACTTAGACTCACATACAGCTATCTGAATCTGATCAAGATAGTCGAGACATTCTATCTTGATCAAACAAGATATCGTTCCGTTTGATTATTTGGGCGACTGTTCATTGAAAAACCAGACCCTTGGCGACCACTCATGCACCGTTTCTTTCAGCGCCCGTGAATGAGTTTGAGCTTAAGTTGTGGATTTCAGAATGTCATCTCGTCGTGAGATTTCTCTCGTCAAGTCGGCTTCTTCTAATAATCCTCCAACCTCGAACACTGAATTTGTACAAAACGCAATTACAGAGTGCTTGAATATTTGTTGCAAGGAAACTCCGGCAATGCCGTTCTGCAGTGGTGCCAGTCAAACCATAGATAAAATAGGAGGGTAACAGCAGCTATCTTCGCAATGACACGGCGTCGTGAAACTAGAATTTCATCCCAACTTGCAGGTATTCTCAAGAGTATCGCGTTGCAGCGAGTAAGATACACGACATTTATGTATTGCCTGACAACTATTTTGCAGGAATTGCATTGGACAGCACTTCGCATTGCACGAGATGAAGACAGTAATATATTTAGCGAAAATCATCAACAGGTGAGACATAGAAAAAGAGAATCTCGCGTCTAATTTTGTATGATAAAATGATAAAAATAATAATAATAGGCTACTCTTCGTTTAATTTTCAAACTGAGAAGTACGCAGGATGATTACAATTGATAGTATGAACCAGTTATTACAGGAGTCGAATTTAACTGTTTGGCAGCCATGCAAGGCACCCATCACGTCCTACTGCTCATTTTTAAACGCCACCTAGCGAATGAAAAGGCTGAGTCGACATGAGGGATGGTACCGGGAAGCGATCCCGGGTTCGTTGCTTTTGACGCGCCAGTGTGTTACCATTACCCTAAACCCCTACGCTGATTGAATAGACTACATACTAACAAACTGGTCAAATAAGTAGTACTCGACTAGCAGTTGCTCAGTCAGATAATTATACAAAGCCTACATCTTTTTCTACTGGTGATCGTCAAACCGAATCTCGGTGGATCAACCCACGGTACACAAATATAGGCATACTAATAGTAACTCAAATATAGTAACCCATTCTAACAGAAGCATAAACGAATATAAAATCCATTCTAACAGAGACCACGTGCTGAGCCCTTCTGCGAGACTGATAAGTGAGCCTTTAAAAAATGTTTTGCTACATTACATTACAATAAAGACAGACAGACAAACAAACAGTCAGATGACAATGGGAAACAAACCAGATATATTCGCTTGGATGAATTTCTAAAAAATTCGCAGTTTAGATAAAGTTTTACAAACCGCTTCGTCAAACCAAGAATTGCAGCATATTCATACAAACATATCGATTGATTTGTCTACGCATAATTATATATGCGCGCATCGTCGATAAAATGGTGCTGGATATGATGGTTACGATGCGATTGTTCATGCTGCTGTTGTTCGATCACGAAGATGATTATGTTGTTGTTGTTGTTGATTATTTTGTTGTTGTTGTTGTTATTGTTGATGATGACGAATATGGAGAGGACTATAATAGGGCTGTATTGCAAAAATAGTAACATAAATGCAATTATACATGGAGAGGTATTTCAGCATGTGATCTAATTAATTGTTTTTGTCAATATGCGAATCATCAGGAGTTTTTTTTAAGATTCGACATTTCTTTGGATCCCGAAAGAGAAATCAGACACCGAATTGCAATCGTCATGAAAGCCGAGGACGGAATCTACATGAAAGCAACGCCCAGAAATGTCACGTAACTTTTGACGCATCTCGAACAGTGCCGGTATCACGAAATAGAGTAGGCCTATCCGTCCTAAGAGTATCCGGGGGGATGTATGAATTTATCCCCCCGGATGGAATAAACCGGTTTAGAGTAACCGGGCGAATAAACCATTCTATCCCCATCGTCATACACATCACGATAGCCTC